>JADBJO010031638.1:12500-16541 GCA_016801955.1 Conus betulinus | reverse complement strand
AGCCAAGCAAACGGTATATCTAAATACCCATACAAACACCATTACAAGGAAAACACACAACACGCACGCCACACCGCTCTCTCTGTCTTCACTCTCTCCTCTCTCCTCTCGCTCGCTCTCTCTCGCTCTCTCTCTCTCCCGCTCTCCGTCTCTCGTTCCTCAAAACCACCCAGACGACAACGACACAGACACACACCACACCAACGCACAGCACACACACACCACACACACACCACACACACACACACACACACCACAGAAACACACACAACACACAACAAACACGAACACACTCATTTATACAGAGAGACAGACAGACAAGAGACAAGACAAAGACTGACAGGCAGAGAGGCAGACAGGCAGCCAGACTGACTGACAAACGAGGCGACGACTGCTGCAAACAGAGAGAGAGAGGGGGGCAAGGGCGGAGAGAAAGTGACCGACAGACATACAGACTACACCCACACACACACACACACACACACACCCACACACACACACACACACACCACAACACTCAACACACACACACACAGAGAAGATAAACAAAGAGACAGAGAGACAGAGAGAGAGAGGCGCGCAGGCACGTGAAAGCACGTCCCTAAGACTTCGCCCGGCTTTATTTTACCCGCCTATCTTGTCCGCCCTATCAGCCCCTTCATTAAGGAGGGAGAGCATGTCCCATCGCACAAAACAAGGACACGCTTTCTCTCTCTCTCTCGTCTCTCCTCTCTCTCTCTCTCTCCCTCCCGCTCTCGTCTCCGCCTCCCCAACGCCGCCCCCCTCATCTCTCTCTCTTAAAAAGAATTAAAATCGGCGCACGTTTATAGCGTTGGAGTGTCGTCTCTCTTCTCTCTCTCTCGCCGTCTCTCCTCCCTCTCTCTCTCCACACCGACCTCCGCTCGTCATCTCTCCCCTCCTCGTCTCTCTCTCTCCTCAAAACACACACACACACCCCACACACACTCTCCTCTCTCCTCTCTCTTTCTCTCTCTCTCTCTCTCTCAATGTATGTGTTGTGTGAGTGTGTGTGTGTGTTGTTTTGTGTGTGTGTGTGTGTGTGCGTGCGTGCGTGCGTGCGTGTGTGTGTGTGTTTGCGCTGCGCGCGCGCGCGGCGTCCTGAAGCCAAAGAGGACAGAGGCAGAGACAGACCGACAGACAGAACTCTTAGAGAGAGAAGAGTAAGAGAGAGAGAGGATACTCTCGAGAGAGAAGATAGTAAGAATAGAGAGAGAGAGAGTGTGTATGTTTGTGTATTGTTTGCGTGTCGTGCGTGCGTGCAGGCGTGTGCTGCATGCGCGCGTTTCGTGCTGCTTGCGTTTGTCACGTGTGTGTGCGGCGTGCGTTGTGTGTTGTGTGTGTTGTTGGGTTGGTGTTTATGTGTTGTGGTGTTGTGTGTGTGTATGTGTGTGTTTGTGGTGTGTGTGTGTATGTTTCTTAGTGTAACACTACCACACAGGGTAACGCAGTCACGTGCGCCCCTCCATCGGACCGAACCTGAACGGTCCCACAAAAAAAACCTCCCATCAAAAAGCCTCCACAATCGTAAACATAGTCAGGGACGTGCGTGCAAGTGCGTGCATGCACACGTGTTGTGAGCTGAGCGCCGCGCATGTGTGTGTGTGTGTGTGGTGTGTGTGTGTGTGTGTGTTGTGGGTTTGTGTACAAATGTGTGTGGAAATATATGTGAACTATGGCTTGGTGTCGTTGCTCTTGTCTGTCTGTCTGTCTGTCTGTCGGTCAGTCTGTCTGATTGTGTGTGTGTGTGTGTGTGTGTTGTGGGTGTGTGTGGTGTGGTGTGGTGTGGTGTGGTGTGGTGTGGTGTGTGTGTGTGTGTTTGTGTGTGTGTGTGTGTGTGTGTGCTCGTGCGTGCGTTCTTCAATTCGATCGCTTTGGCCGGAAGCTGAAGGACAGAGAGGAGGACTGACATGGATGAGTGGGTGGGAGCCGTGAGATGATTGAGAGGCGAGCAAGAGAGAGAGAGAACCAGACAGACAGACAGACAGACAGAGAGAAACAGAAGAGAGAGACAGAGAGAGAACAGTAGAGAGAGAGACAGAAGAGAGAGAGGGTGAGAGAGATGGAAGAGGGGGGTTGGGGTGAAGGGGAGGGGAGTTGAGGGGACCGCGGTTAAGAGTTATTACCCGCTCGCCAACGACTGATCATTATCGGGAGGTTGAGGAACGGTTATGTTTGCTTCAAGATGTGGGAACACTGGCCCCCCAACCCTGTTGTTTTTGCGGTCGTAATTACAGGAACTAGGCAAGGGGGGGGGGGGGGGGGGGGTGGTGGGGGGGGGTAAGGGGGGGGGGGGGTGCGTGGGAGTGGGGATGAAGAGGGTGGTCGATGGGGAGGGTGGAGGGGGCAGGGGCTGGCCCTGGGGTGCCGGGTATCCGGGGCAGGGTTGAAGGGCGCGGGTGGGGGGGAGGGTGTAGAGAGCTGAGAGGATTGAGTGGAGTCTAAATCTTGCTAGCTGTTCCGGCGATTTTGAGATACGTGTGTTTTCGCATGGTCATTATTTCTCCTCACCCGCCAATCCCGCCCCCCCCCCCCCCCCCCCCCTGGAGCTCCCGGAAGAGGGCCCCCCCCCCCCCCCCCCCCTTGCTAGCTGTACCCCCTCCTTCCGCGATCATGTCATGTTTCGCTCTCCTCTCTCTCCTCGTCTCGCTCCCTCCCGCTCTCTCTCCTCTGTCTCGCTCGCTCCCGTTTCGCATCGTCTTTCCTACTTTCTCTGGCCTCAATCTCGCTCTCTCTCCCATCTCCTCCTGCTCTCCCTCTTTCCTCTCTCTCCTCTTCTCTCTCTCCCTCTTCATCTCTCTCGCACACACACACACACACACACTACCCACACACACACACACACACACATGCAGCATCTCGCCCTACGTCATCTCTAACTCAAGCCACACAACACTTCTCTCTCTGACGCTCACTCCTCGCCGCCACGCGCGGGCACCACACGCACACATGGCACACAACACACACACTACATGCACACCACACAGACACACCGCAACGACGCACACAGGCACACCGGACACACACACACAACACACCCACATCACACACACACCCAACACACAAGACCGAATCACCCGCGATCACCCCATATCAAACATAGTTTTTTTAAACAAAAAAAATCTATAGTACGTGGACTCCATCCCCCACCCCATTCCCCCTCCCCTTCTTCACCCAGCCGCCTTCCCTCGCCCTCAACTCTACACCCCCATATGCCCCCATGGGGGCCCGCCCCCGCGCCACCCACCCAAACTCCACCCTATACATATCGCATCCGCTAAACCACCATCACACAAATTCAGAAATCAAGAAACGAGTATTACAATCAGAAAAAAAAAAAAATGCTCAGATTCCGAGTTGGAAGGCGCTTCATGCAAGTTGTCCCCTTTCCGGTTTATATCGGTTTGAGGGGGGTGGGGGGTGGGGTTTCTGGTATAGGATTCACGGCTTTACCTCGATGATTTGCTGTGGGCTAGGATGCCACCCCCCCTTTTCTCCATCACCACCACCCCCCTCCTCCCCCCGCCCACCGCTCCTTCGTTTATGCCCGAGCTCCCAAGCCAAAAACAGGGCCAGGTGTGTTAAACAGAGCGACAAGTCATAAGGTGGTGTGAGGTGTTGGTGTGTGTAGTGTGTTTGGGGGGGGGGGGGGGAGGGGAAGTTGGAAGTAGGGAGACAGAGAGAGAGAGGGGTGGAGAACGAGAGAGACATAGAGAGACGAGAGACAGACAGACAGACAGAGAGACAAAGACAAAGACAACTATGCTTTATCACGTACAGGCCTGTAACGGTTCCAACTGAGGGGAACGGCAAGAAACTGTTCAAACCGAAGACGAGATTCAAACAAACGTCACATTCTTACACATTGCCACAAATCCCACAAATCCCACATCCACCGCGATAATCGCAGAAAACGTGTTCAAAACACCAAACCACAACAAAACAAAACAAACAAAACAAAAAAAACTTGCTCTGTGCGTTTCAAAAAGCCAAAAAGAGGAATTGAGACCCAATTCAGTTGAG
>JADBJO010031638.1:0-5000 GCA_016801955.1 Conus betulinus | reverse complement strand
GAGGAGGGAAGAGGAGGAGAGGAAGAGGTGGAGGAAGAGAGGAGAGAGGAAGAGGAGGAAGAGGAAGAGGAGGAAGAGGAGGAGGAGGAGGAGGAGGAAGAGGAGGTGGAGGAAAGAGAGAAGGAGAGGTGAAGGAAGAGGAGGGTGGAGGAAGAGAAAGGAGGAGGAGGAGAGGAGGTGAAGGAAGAGAGGAGGAGGAAGAGAAGGAGGAGGAGAGGAGGAGGAGGAAGAGGAGGTGGAGGAGGTGGAGGAAGAGGAGGGAGGAAGAAGAGGAGGTGAAGGAAGAGGAGGTGAAGGAAGAGGAGGAGAGGAGGTGGGAGGAAGAGGAGGTGAGGAGGAAGAGGAGGTGGAGGAGGAGGAGGAGGAGGAGGAAGAGGAGGAGGTGGAGGAGGTGGAGGAAGAGGTGGAGGAAGAGGAGGAGGAGGAAAGAGAAGGGGAGGAAGAGGAGGGAGTAGGAGGAGCAGGAAGAGGAGGAGAAGAGGGGAGGTGGAGGAATGAGGAGGTGGGAGGAAGAGGAGGTGGGAGGAGAAGAGGAGGAGAAGGGAGGAGGAGAGGAGGAGGAGGAGGTGAGGAAGAGGAGGAGGAGGAAAAGAGGAGGTGGTGGAAGAGGAGGAGGGAGGAGGAGGAAGATGAGAGGAGGTGGAGGAAGAGGAGGAGGAGGAAGGAAAGAGGAGGTGGAGGGAAGAGGAGGAGGTGGTGGAAGAGGACGGAAGAGAAGAAGGAGGAGGTGGAGGAAGGAAGAGGAGGAGGCTAGGAAGAGGAGGGGAGGAAGAGGGTTAGGAGAGGAAGGAGAGGAGGTGGAGGGAAGAGGAGGAAGGTGGAGGAAGAGGAAGTTGGTGGAGGACATTTGTCCCAGAGAGGGAGGGTGGGGGAAGAGAGGAGGGAATGAAGAAAAGAGGAGGAGGAGAAGGAAGAGGGGTGGGAGAAGGAAGAGGGGGTGGAGGAAGAGGAGGAGAAGGAAGAGGAGGAGAAGGAAGAGGGGGTGGAGGAGGAAGAGGAGGAGGAGGAAGAGGAGGAGAAGGAAAGAGGGGGTGGAGGAAGAGGAGGAAGAGGAAGGAGGAGAAGGAAGAGGGGGTGGAGGTGGAAGAAGAGGAGGAGAAGGAAATAGGAGGTGGAGGAAGAGGAGGAGGAGAGGAGGCGGAGAATGTGGAGGAAGAGGAGCGGGAGGAGGAGGAGGAGGAGGACAACGACAAGATGGAGGAGGGCTGTGGAGAGAAGACGGGGGGAGAGGCAGGGAGGTGAGAGGGAGGGAGGAGGAGGGAGGAACACAAGGATGAAGCCGAGGATCAGGAGGAAAGACGGCAAGAAAGAAAACGACAGAAAGAATGCTGCTATCTTTTTTTTTTTCTTTTTTTATTTTTCTTTCTTTCTTTCTTCTTTCCTTTTTCTCTTGAAGGCCATTCAATTTGCTAGATGCAGACTGCAGTTTCTCTCTCTCAGTTCCAGCAGTGGTCCTTTGATTTCGGGGTAGTTCCACATTTGAAAGGAGCGGGGAAGAAGGGGGGGGGAAGGAAGGGGGGGGTGGGGAAGGGGGGGTGCAGGGTCCCTTTCTCGGGAGGGTAATGAGAGGGGGAGGAGAGGTGGGTGAGGTGGGGGGGGGGGAGGGGGGGGGGATGCGCAGTAGGTCTGAAATTAACTGTGTTACTACTTTGCAAGCCGCTCAACTAACACCTCTGCAACTTCCCCTGGTTCACTGGGTTCCATCCCCAGTCAAGTGATTGTCAGTTTCTTTTGATTCACCGGCACGGCTTGATGTGTCACGTGCGCTGTCGCTACTCTCTCTCTCTATGTCTCTATGTCTCTCTGTCTATCTCTCTCTCTGTCTCTCGTCTTGTCTCTCTATATTCTTCAGTCTCTATGTCTCTGTCTATCTTCTCGCTCGCTCTGAGACTGTGACAGAGTCTCTGTCTCTCTGTCTCTGTATCTGTCTCTCGGCTCCTCTCTGTCTCGTACTCTCTTCTCCTCTCATCTCTTCTATCTCTCTCATCTCTTCCGTGACACACGTTCGTTTTCTGTCTCCTGTTTTCTGTCTGTCAGTCTATTCTCTCTCTCTCCTCCTCTCTCTCCTCTTCTCTCTCTCTCACCACACTCTCCTCACACACACTTTGCATCACTTCCACACGTTACACACGTAACCCTTCCCTCCGTAACCATTTCCTTCCGCTCTATTTCAGCGAGCGCAGTGACGGTATTCCTGTGTGTGTGGTGTGTTTGTGTGGGTGTTGTGTGTGTGGGTGTGTGTGTTGTGTGTGTGTGAAAGACAGAGAGAGAGAGTGTGTCAGAGAGATGGGAGAGGAGAGAGAGAGAGCGAGTGTGTGTGCTGTGTGTTGTTTGTGTGGTGTTGTGTGTAGTGTTGGCTGCCCACCTGTGTCGTGCCTGTAGCGTGGAGTGCGAAGTTGTGACAAAACATGTGTCGTGGGTGAGGTCTGTGTGCGTTACTTGTGTTAACGTCAATTATATGCCTACTTTATGGATATCATGTTTTAAACCTTGCACCGCTTCTTTAATGTCATCCCTCTTTCCGCCATCCTCTCTATATAGTAGCTCTTATCTTCTCTCCCCCCCTTTCTCTCTCCTCTCTCTCTTTCTCTCTCTCTCTCTTCTCCCCTCTCCCTCTCTCTCCTCTCTCACTACACATCTCCTCTCTCCCACTTCTCCACACACACTCACATCTCACGCACTCTCTCTCTCTCCCGCCCTCTCCCATCCTCTCACTCCCTATCTATCTCCACCCTCACACCCAAACTCTCTCTCTCTTCTTCTCTCTCTCTTCTCTCGCCCCCACTCTCCTCTTCCTCTCCTTTCCACTTCCCCTCTCTCTCACTCTCTTTCTCACTCACACCAACCATCTCATCTCACTTTGCCCAAGCAGAGAGAGAGAGACACCACACACACACCAGACACACACCACACACAAACACACACCACACACACACACATCAACTCCACCCACACACACACCACACACACACATACTCACCCACATCACACAAACAAGACATACTCACCACACACTCAATGAAACACAGGACACACAAACACACCACACCACACACACACACACACACACACACGACACACACACACACACACACACACACACACACACACGTCACACACACTACACGCACACGCACCACACACACACACACATACACGGAAAACAAAGTTGTCGATCCTTCTAACTGAAGGAGTCATGTCATTATGCTATGTTGGTTTTAAGAAGTAATGGATTTTGATGGATTGTTAAAGGCATTAGAAAGTTTCGGGGATCTGGCATGGGAAGAGCGAATGTAAAAGAGGGTAGCCAAAATAGTTGTTAATGCAACCAGAACGCCATATTCCAGCTGGGGTTTTTTTAAGGGGAAAAAAGGGGAAGCGGAATATGGGAATATGAACAAAAAAAACAAAGGCTGTGGATACACACATTTAAATATGTACAGGGTTACGTCTGGTGGGAAAAGAGAGGAGAAGAGAGAGAGGAGAAGGAGGAGAGGAGAGATGAGACGGGAAATGAGAGAGAGAGAGAGAGAGAGACAGAGCCGAGAAGAAGAGGAAGCCGAAGTACAGACAAGAGAAGAGACAGCGAGAAAGAAGAGAGGATCAACCCTTTACGCCATCTCCCTCCCTCCCTCCCTGTCTCTGTTCATCGCTCGCACTCTACCTCCTCCCCCATACCCCCCACCCCTCCCCCCGCTCTCTCTCTATACCCTACTTAAAGTAAAAACAAACAAAATGAGAAAGAAACGAAAAAGATCAATTGACGCCCCCTCCCCACACCATCCTCCTACCCTCCAGCAAAAAAACCAAGGAAAGGCGATACATGGGAGCAGGGGGAGGCGGGGAAAAAAGGAGGGGGGAGGGCAGGCCACTGGCCAACCCGTAATGGCGAAGATTCAGGGAAAGACCAACGCTTCTGCGAAGCCGGAAAGGCTTAGGGCTTTTCGTCTTATATTGCTCGTCTTCTCGTCTGCGGCGGTTGCGAGTCCTCTTCTTCGGCGTTGCGCTGCGGCTGCGGAGCAGCAGGCGGAGGCGGGGCGGCGGAGGACGGGGAGGATGCGGAGGCGGCTGAGCATCCGACGCCCCCCCGGGGGCGGCGGGTGCGGCGGAGCGGCGGAAGGGGCGGCGGAGGACGAGAGAAGACAGAAGGGGACGGGCGGCTGCCGCAGCCGCCGAGACGCAAGCGCGGCGGATGCGGTTCTGGTGGCGTAGGCGGCCGCGCCGACGCAGCGCCGCCGCGCGCCTTGCTGCTTAGGGGCGGCGGCTGCTCGCCGCCTCCGCCTCCCCGCCTCAGCCGCTGAGTGGGCGGCGTCGAGTGAGGGAGGGGATGAAGCCGCAGCCTCTACTGCCTAGGCTGCGGAAGGCTGCGGCGGCTTCCCTTCGTAGGCGGAAGAAGAAGCGGACGCTTCGTCTTCTAGTGCGGCTCCGAAGACGGCCTCCTCCAGCCTCGCCGCCGGGCGGGCGTCGGCGGCTGAGGCGTAGGATCGGGTCAGACCATCGCAGGTGATGTCTTGTAGGCTAGTCTTCTCGTCTCCAATCTAGGCATCGCTCTCCGCCGCTTCGTCGCCTTCGGCGGCAGCAGCCGCCTCAGTCTTCTTTTTCTTTTCTCTTTCCTCCTCTCTCTCTCTCTCTCTCTTACTCTCTCTCGATTCTCTCCTCTTCTCTGTGTCTTCCGTTAACGCTCTACCGTCCTCCTCAGTCGGGCCAGTCGAGCCTGGTGCAGCAGTTATGTGAGGTCGTTCCAGTGCGGGGTCCTTCGGTCTTCTGCCCGTTGTGTCATGTACCCCGTCCTGGAGAGTTGTCATTGAACAGAGAGACAAGCGAGCGTTGGTCGAGGGAGCTGAGGTTATTAATTAAAATCCAAAAAATTGAGGTATCATTGAAAGGGACGGAGAGGGGTGGGGGGGGGTGGGGAGTGGGGCGGTGGGGGAGGGACGGAGTGGGGGGGGGGCAAAGACAAGGAGTGGGGGGATGAGAGCCGAGGGCAGGAGGTAGGGGGA
>JADBJO010031637.1:2500-16544 GCA_016801955.1 Conus betulinus | reverse complement strand
AGAATACTTGTACTCAGTGGGGGGGGTGGGGGAAACACAATGTGGACAAAGGAAAGGGGTGTAATCATGTAGTTGTGTTAGGATGCTGGTGATTCAAATATGGGGGTGAAGGGAAAGAGGGGGGGGGGGGGGGGGTAGAGGGGCAGTAGGGCCAAACGAAGTTGCAGTAGAAGCACTAGAACTCGTTGAAGGACCAGCAACAAAGTGCTTTTCTGAGCAAAAACTTGTTGATGTACTAGTACTACTTGAGGCTTGCCCACTGTCACGATCTTAAAAAAAAATTATTTAAGGGACACTGCCGCTGTAGCACTCGCCTTCTCCAAGTCTGAATGTTTCTTCTTCACTTTTTGGTGAGTTTGAAGGCCTTTTTCCCCTTCTTACAAAAACTACAATAGAACCGATATTTGTCTAAGTTATCTTGGCGAAGCCAGAGTTTTATTCAGATTTATCAAGCCACAGATCTTGGAATAAGCACTTCCCATGTTTCTGAGTGAAACTGACGAAATCTTATAAAGAAACTCTCAATGAAATGTCAAATTTCGTTGAAAAAACGAACTGTGCGATCTTGCTTCGTTCAACACATGGAAAATCCAAGATGGCGGACAGCACAGTTACTTTGTCGTGGAGTTACTTCCCTTGAACGACTTTACACCATGATCGATCAGTACTGATTCGGCATTTACCTATTATGAAAATCGGTTTTTGTTTTCTTTTCTGATCATTCTTCTTTGATTTTTTTGTTGTTGCTGTTTCACATTAAAAAAAAAAATTTTTTAGGCTGTTTCTGGTTTTAGGGCCTTTTAGGGCCTCAATATAGGTCACAGATGATGGCCGATGTTTACCAGAATTACCATTACTAACGGTTACACCAGCCCAAGATGGGTTTTCTTCGTTATGGAATATCTCACGCGTATTTAGGATAAACTGGGAGTACGTTTATGTTCTTTGCATCTTGTTACTTTTTCCTGTCCACATCATCAACACCATCAATGCTGCTGCTGGTGTCGAAACTTGTAACTGCCTGTTATAACACGTACCATGGAGTTCAAACTCACCATAATACAGTAATAAACATATAGCTGCCAACCTTTTGGATTCCACCTTCAGTAACCAGGGGATGAAGAAAAGGTGGGTTGAAAAGAGGGCACTTTGGTTTTTGACCGAACGCATTTTAGCCCCCACCACTTAAACAGTGAACAAGTGGGGTAGTCTTTGCTCCCATAAGGAAACCTAACACAGAGTAACTTTTATTCAAGACTGGCACAGCCTTTTAAACTTGAACAAAGTCAGACAAATACAAAGATGAAGGGCGGCAGGAGGTTGAAGATGTAAAAAAAAACTGGGAACATGAAATTAAGAAAATATGAAAACTCTTCACTGGCTGCATAAGGGAATCATCGCAATCCTTTTAAAGGCAGATATATTTGTATTGCCTGCTTCCCCCCCCCCCCCCCCCCCCCCCCCCCTCCTTAAGTTCAAAGTTCTGCCAAGTCATTACTATGAATACAATTTAGTGTTGGCCTGCGCTTGTTTTTCCCCACTATTAGATTGTTCGTCTTTGTATTTGTCTGACTATGTTCAAGTTTAAAAGGCTGTGCCAGTCTTGAATAAAAGTTACTCTGTGTTAGGTTTCCTTATGGGAGCAAAGACTACTAAGTTGATGAATGTAGGGGTTTAAAACAGAAATAGATTATACACAACATGTAACTGCCCACACTCACAAAACTTCATTTTCACTTTACTCTGCAATACTTTTGAGCCCTATCTTTAAAAAAAGAAAGACAAAAGGAGAAGAAAACGACCCTTAACAAACAAATATGAAATTCGGGATATTTACCCGAAATTTCGGGGGGGGGGGGGGGGGGGGGGGGGGGGGGGGTGTCTAAAATATAGAAACATTCAAGAAAAAAAAATCAGAAGATTTAGCAGCTACGTAACTCGGGACAACTGTCAACACTACTTCCGTACCTGATAGTTGTACTTGGCCGTCAACAACAACAAAATCTTCAGCAGTCAAAGTTGTGGCTACGTGTCACGTTACAGTATGTAGCATGGAGTTCTGACTCTCCTTTATACACCTGTAAGGATAAAAACAACATTATTTAGAAAGTAGCAAGTGTCAAGTAAAAAAAACAACATTGTTTAGAAAGTAGCAAGTGTCAAGTACAATAGGCCTATGTAGAACAGGGTCCAAGCCATATACATTCATAAACTCTAGCAACAACCATGGTTGAAAGTTTACAAAAATAAAGAAAGATTGAAAAGTATCATTCATGACAGTAATAATCAATCCAATTTACCACCCATGATGATTTAATTTAAGGTTTTCAAACACAAACTGTTCAATGCTTTACCATTTAGTGATCTGATTTTACCAAAACAACTCACCGTCCATAAACAAAAAGCTGCCATCAAAACAACAAAACACAACAACAAAATCTCACTGTGGTCTCTGCTAATGTCACAAACTCTCGTGACCCCTGAATTTTTTTAGCTTAATATATTATTTAAAGAAGCTTTGTACTGGTAACAACTGACAGATACAAAGTATACCCCACAGATGTAACGGGTCATGACATCCATCATCAAAAATGTATTGTTCTGTTGCATGGTTTGCAGTTTTATTTTTCTTCACCTTTGTTCTGTATTTTTGTCCGTTATATTATATTATATTCCACTTTATCAACAAAAGAGAAAAACAACAGAAATCATCAATCCACTCAAAGAAAGATGTTTGTAGTTTTGAGCTGACAGTGCGAGAAAGTACCCTTCACAAACAAACTACTCACAAGTCTTGTTCTTGTCACAGACACCCCCAGTATGAACGTTCGGTCTCTTTCCTTCATCTGCCCGCTTCCAACTACTCCTAACAGGTCCACTCGTTCTGCTGTATGCTCACAACCCTGTTCCACTACCTACCCCGAACCCCCCCCCCCCCCCCCACACACACACACACACACACACACACACACACACTTCCCGCCCACTTTGCTTACCCTCTCACCCCCATCCCACAATTTCCCCCCTCCCCCCCCCACCCTCTGCCATTCCCTCTTCATGCCCTTTCTCTCCCCTCTCCTCCCACCCCCTCCCGACCCCCATCCCCCACCCGTCAGGCTTCCCAGGGTCTAACCATCTTCCTTTCAGAGGCGAACATGGGTGGAGCTGTGTACAATCTTTCAGGTGGCATCGGGCACTGCCCCAAGCAACGACAACAGCTGACGTGCATTAAAGCCCGTTGTGAAAATTGTCAGACCATTCTCCACACACCTAAATCAACGAACCAACATCCAGAAAGGAAGGTCAGTTTGGTCCTTGTATGGATGAAACGTGTACACAATGAAAAATAAAAATAATGGTTGAGAAACTGAGTAGTACTCGAAATGAATGACATGGGGAAACAATTGAATAAAGCGCCTGCAGGCTGTAGGAAGACAGCCCAAGGAGAGCTCCACAATAGATGGATTTCAGAGAAGAATTTCTCCCTCAGGTGAATGTTTCAGCCCTGAATTCCTGACACTCAAAGGTGATGGACCCAGGTCAAAATCTTTTGATACCCTTCTGCTATCAGATTTTTTCTTCCCTGTGGTACTGGGATTCCGACCACTAACTTCTGGATATATGGGTTCTTTCCGTGGGTTCTAACCAGGGCAAGCCATTGCATGATCACTGGCGTGGACTGTCAAGCACTGAGAACTTGGCCTCTGACCGAGTATAGGCTTGATATCAGTGTTCCCAGTTATAATCGTCGTCATCATCATCATCACCATCATCATCATCATCATCATCATCAACATCGTCATCGTCATCATCATCATCATCACTATCATCATCAAAATCATGGTAACAATAAAAACACATGGATAACAGTACATCCAGTCTCCAGCTTATATTTATCAACGTTTCCAATCAAAATTGATGTGCGGTTTTGAGGACAGAAAAAAAAAATGTGGTGGCATCCAAGCTAGTCTATGATAAGGAAAGGAAGATCAAACAAGATTTCAGACTTCCTGTAGACAACAGCGTTTATCAGTAACACCAGATGGTTCCATCTTCATTACGTGCAGGGTGAGGTTTCACTGAGGAACTCCAGAGGCTTAAACAAGTAACAATAAATGCGTCTGATTAAAAAAAAAATGTTTTGCTTTCTCTTTTCTTTTGGCAGCCAAACATTTTACAGGCAGAATTCATAAAACAATACCGTACGACACCATACAATCGCATACAACATATAATTCAGTGTAGTGCTATACTGTGCGATACATACATATTCATATTGTTGCAGTTGTTGTTCTGCGTGTGTGTGTTTGGACATGCATTTGTATGTGCCTCTCTCTCTCTCTCTCTCTCTCTCTCTCTCTCTCTCTCTCTCTCTCTCTCTCTCGTCATCGTCAGGCAAGTGCGCGCACCTAAACACACGCGCGCACACGCACACACACCACACTCACACACATACACACACACACCACTCACACATACACACACACACACACAGACACACACACACAGACACACAGACACACAGACACCACCTCACACACACACACACACACACACACATAGAGAGAGAGAGAGAGAGAGAGAGAGAGAGAGAGAGAGAGAGAGAGAGAGAGAGAGAGAGAGAGAGAGAGAGTTAGTGTGTGTAGAATGCCATGACGCTGCAGGCGTTGCGCCATCACGTTGAAAGTGTCGCACAGAAAGTTATTGCACTGTACACGTCGTACAGTAGGCCACCGCGCAGTAAGGTGGTAAGGATATTGACTACAACTTTGGCAGCAGTCAGACATTAGCAGTCAGATAATAATACTTGAATACCAACGTAGATACCTGGCCACAAACTTGGCTCTTCAGTTTATCATATGCGTACCATTATCCATCGTCGCTATACAGGAGAAGTCTACTCGTGCGTCGCTTCACACAGGCTCATACTTTACAATACATATTTTTTCACGTTCAGCACTTTAAGATGGTCGCATGCGCTTGGCGACGCGTGCAATCAGGTCTAAGCATGTTTGAATTCATGAATATTCTGTGTGATCTAATTTTATAACTAAATTGACGTCAGTGAATCCATCGCCATTTCGACAGGGGAATAAGCCTCTCATGGATTATCTACTCCTGCTCCAGGAAAGCGATTTTGATAGGACAGCTGCAGGTAAAATTGACAGAGGGAGAGAACCTGAACAGATCACTGTTCCAATTTGCCAACTGACCGCTCGCCAAATAGTGGACGGGTGCGGCCAGTGTGAGAAATCCCGCTCTGAACCTTGTTACCTCTCTACCAGCTTCGTGAAGCTAATTCAAACTTTCCTTCCTTCCCCCCCTCCACCTACCCCCTCCCCAGTTTGAAACCTCCTCCCCATTGTTTACCTCTGCACTCCCCCCTACCCCTTCCCCCCTCCCCTCCCCCCTCCCCTGGCTCCTCTCTTACCCAATCCTCTTTCCCCCCTCCTCCATTCTCTTCCTCCTTCACCCATCCTTTTAGCCAGCAGGGTAGTGGGGAGTGGGGGGGGGGGGAAGGAGGGGTGGTGGGAGGGTCCTATTGTGCACGAGTTCTTGTCAAAATGACGTTAGGCAATGCCGAACCTGTCAGCCCGTCCCAACCACCCCCCACCTCCCCCCCCCCCCCCCACCCCCACCCCCCACCACCCCAGACATCATGGGCTAGCCTTTATAGCCCCCCCCCCTCCCCACCCCACCCCACCCCCCCCCCCCCCCCCCCTCCTCGCTTCCCAACAGGACAGTGCCGGCCAGCCCTTGCTGTCCCCCTGAGCTTGCGTGTAAGCGCTTGTGCTCACACACACACACACACACACACACACACACACACACAGACACACACACACACACACACACACACACACACACACACACACACACACACACACACACACAGACACACACACACACACACACACACAGACAGACACACACACACACCACACCACACACACACACACACACACACACACACACACACACACACACACACACACACACACATACACACACAGACAGACACACACACACCACACACACACACACACACACACACACACACACATACACCACACACACACACACACACACACACATACACACACACACACACACACACACACACACACACACACACAACTCGCACGCACACATACACACACACGCGAGCGCGCCGAGCGCGCGCGCGCGCACGCACGCACACACGCGCGCACACACACACACACACACAGATAGCGTGTTAGTGTTAGTGTTAGTGTGTGTGTGTGTGTGTGTGTGTGTGTGTGTGTGTGTGTGTGTGTGTGTGTGTGCACGCGAGCGCGAAAGTGTTGGGCGTTTCTGTCTCTCTATCTTTCTCTCTCTGTCTCTGTCTCTCTCTCCTCTCTCTCTCTCTCTCTCTCTCTCCTCTCTCTCTCTCTCTCTCTCTCTGGTGCTCTCAGTTATAAGTATGTTTAGAAATGTATTAATACAGCCCTCTCTCTCTCTTCTCTCTCTCTCTCTCTTCTCTCTCTCTCTCTCTCTCTCTCTCGTTTTTCACTTGTAATCTGGCGTGTGCACACACACGCGGGCGCACGGGCGCGCGCGCACGTGCTTGCGTGCGTGCGCACGTACAGAGAGAGAGAGACAGAGAGAGAGAGAGAGAGAGAGAGAGAGAGAGAGAGAGAGGAGAGAGATGGGGGAAGAATGTTTAAAGTAAAAGATTTTTAAAGTTTATGTCACAGGGGAGTGTACAGGATGATACACCTATTCCAGAGAGGCTTGCATAACTTTTAGCAGTGAGTATCTGGAGCAAAGCCAGATATGAAACACATGAAACAACGTGCTGCACACTCAATTAGGTAGAAATACTGTTTTGTGACTTCCCATGTGATACTGACCTAACCAACAACAATATAATGTTTGAGGGCACGCACAGGCATGCGCTTACACACACACACACACACACACCACACACACACACACACACACACACACACACACCACGCACGCGCGCGCGCACACACACACACACACACACACCACAAACAGAGAGAGAGAGAGAGAGTAGTTTTTTTTTTGTTCCCTGAGAGAGAGAGAGAGAGAGAGGAGAGAGAGAGAGAGAGAGACAGAGAGACAGAGAGACAGAGAGACAGAAAGAGAGTTGTTTTCCCCCCCCTGTCTCTTCCCTGTTCAAACAGTACGGTTAACATTTCACTCTTTGACCATCCCTATTGCCTTTTCACCTGTTGTTAACATTACTACCATTAGTATGATCACCCTCACCACCTTTTCTTCCCTGTTCTAGCAGCACTGTAAACTTTGACTCGTTGACCGTCTCTATTCCTTTGCACCAACCAACTATTACAATCAGCAATATTACTTGAATTATTATTATTGCTAATCAGTATCACTGTCATCATATCATCATTATCAGCTCTGCCATCGTTATCATCATCATCATCATCTAAAACATACCTGCTACCTTAATTAGTATTGACGTCACCATTACATTTATCACTATTTTCTCTATTATGATCACTATTATTATTATATTATTATTATTACTACTACGTACTACTATTATTATCAGTAGTAGTAGTAGTAGTAGTAGTAGTAGTAGTAGGAGGAGGAGGAGGAGAGAGGAGGAGGAGTACAATCATCAATGTAACTGTTTCTACAAGCTTTCATACTTTTGCAACTTAACTTCATAACTGTGCAACTATTATAATTACTCACTATTATTCCCAATATTATCATTATGACTTACAATATTTCATTCACATCCCAACGTACCACTTTTTCCAACCTCCTATATCATCACCCACCATTTAACCATATGGTTAGCAAAAATCATGATTATTGTCACAAATACTTACTATACATCATAAGATTTCCATCTCCCCATAATTTGTGTGTTGCGGTTGCGGTCGGTCCTTCTCCCTCCTTGTCCGGTCCCTAATCCTCCCCCTTCCCCCTTCATGTTGATTTTTTTTTTCTTCCCCTCCCTTCCCTTACTTTTGGTAGTATTGGTTTTAGTAGTATTGATATTGTGATTTGCTATGTATTGTGATATTTTTCGAAACATATTTGTACCATTAATTGTGTTTTTTTTCATTATAACCTTTAACCGTTTACATCTATTGTTAGTATTGCTAGTCACTGTTATTGACTCAAGTATTGTTATTGGCCTTACCATCATTAGGGACCAATTATCATCACCATCACATATCGCCTATATCAATTGTTGCCAGAACATGTTGCCCTGCTATTCGAGAAGTTCTAACCCCTCAGACGTTTCTCACAACTACACCTGCTATTCGACATATTATCAACATAAGTGGTACCCATCTCCCTTCATTCCATCTTTTTTTGCCCCAATAACCTTTTCATCACGACCACACCTTTGCTGATCCCTAACTACAAACAACTTCTAGACATTTCATTGATTATCAATTGACCAAAAGTGCGTAAGTAACCTTCTAACGGCTTCGTAAACAATAAAAAACACAACATCAAGCCCTCTCTATCCTGACAAAAACAACGATTCTCTATTCCCTCCTCGTCTCTCTGGGTGTCTCCTTCTCTAACTTGATAAATGCAAAAGGTCAAAACGTCATCCGTAAATCTGTCAAAAGATTAGTTTCGTTTCATTTTTGGCGATTAGTATTTCCCACTTTTTTTTTTTTTTTTTCATACTGTTTTTTTTCATCCAACCATGACTGGAAACTGCTTTATGATTATCCCTAATAGTCATCAGGTATTACATTATCATTATTAAAATTAAATACATATCGCATTGGTCCGTCCTTCTAGACGGGGCCTCGTTGTTCCCATTTAAAACGCCCATTCTTGCGCCGAATGTGACGAGATACGTGTGATTGCTCGTTCTTCATGCACTTTCGTTGTCCTGGGTGTTGTTTCTCTTGCTTGATAAATGACCTAAAAGGCAAAACGCGTCGTGTTTTGCCGTCTTGTGATTCTTTTCGTTCATTTTATTTGCGGGAACTATGTATTTCGAAGTTGGTCATTTGGAGCGTTCCAGATATGGTTTAACCTTGTCTTCTGTTTTAAAAAAAAGTGTGATTTGGTAAGAAAAACGCTGTTTTGGACAATTCATCATAAAAGTCCGGAGGCGCGTTTTTTGTTTATAATTATTAATTTTTTTTTCATTCATTCTTGTTATTCAGAGGCGAATTGGAAGCTGTGTTGTGTAAAGATTCCAACACACACCAGACACTAATTCCAGGAGAGAGAGAGATATAGGAGAGATGAGGGAGAGGACGCAAGAGACAGAGGAAATGCATGCATTTTTTTGTGTACTGGGTGTCGTCTTAACTCGATGACTCTTCACTTGTCTTGTCCTATACCAGCTTGAGCGTTCCCTTTGACAAGAGGGAAATATTGGTAGACCTGGGCATCAAGAGCGGTTGTGACGGAAGTGTTTCAGTGGAGGGGGGTTCCATACATGGACGAAATGATGGTTTAGTAAAGAGAAGCGCTTTGGATGAAAGAAAAGAAAAACTTTGGCTGATCATACCTAATGTGTAAGACGCTTCTGCCTTAATTTCTTCTTCTATCCCACACACCACACACCCTCCCCCTTACATCCTCCCGCGCTCCGTCCGACGCGCGCGCCCACCAGCAAGCACACGCTTTGCACCTCCAAGCTCGTCTTCTTGATCCATACAAGCCATTGGTTTCTCACACTGGCTTCAGCTTACATGGCTGTTTGTTGTCTTCCTCAGAGCTGCACAAGTCTTTCATCCTCAAACGTCTCCCTCTTTTTTCAGCACTTTTGGGACATGTTTTGAGAGAAACCGCCTCGGAATAAGGTTTCAGATTGGCAGTGGATTCGCACTTGGGGGGGGTTAAGCGAAGACACGGAATTATTGATTGTTTGTTTGTGAAACCAACATGCCATTTCTTCTTCTAGCCCCAAATGGGGAGCATCAGACGATGTCCAGCTCTCCCCCCCCCAACTTCTAGGGGAGGGCCCCCCCCCCTTACAGACCTACCATCCCCTTACCCCCCCCAAGAACAAGCGCTTTTTGTATGAAAAAACCCCCAAGTAACACTGTGTACCTTTATCATAAATAATTATATCGTTTGTACTGATTGTACATTGAGGTTCCCCCGACCACGAAGATGAAACAATTAAAGAAGACACACCCCACACACACCCAACACACACACACACACACACACACGGCACGCACGCCCACCCACGCCACCAACACAACAAATACAAGGCCATTTGTTTCTATCTCAAACCACGGGCTTTAACTCACATGTAGTTGGTGTGTCTTTAATCCCAGATTGCCACAAGTTTTGAAAGCATCCTCTGAAGGTTGGTAGGGACCCCCCCGGAGAGGGGGGGGGGGTTTGCGGGTGATCGGAAAATTAAGGGTTTCGGAGGGGCGGGGGGGGGGGGAGATAGATCCTACCACCCCTGACCGAAGCCAGGGGCCCAAAAATTTCTCGTTCTGCCTTTGTCAAACCCCCCACCCCATTGCTTCTTCTAATCCCCAATGAGGACCCCGCCCCCCCCCCCCCCCAAAACCCAATCCTCCAACACATCCTCCCCCCCCCCCACCCCCCCCACCCACCCCCCCCCCCCCCCCCCCCCCCCCCCCCCCCCCCCCCCCCCCCCCCCCCCCCCCCCCATCCCTTTCCACCCTCCCCAACCAGTTAACCCCCCCACTTAAGAACCCTTTTCCCTCCATTTCCCCCTCCTCTTCCCCACTTGAAAATCCTGCTACAGATTTTTTAAAAAACTCTCAGAGCAAAAAAAATTCACAGCAAACTTTCAAAGCAAACGCAGTAAAACAGCACTTTTGTCACGTGATAGAAAACGCGCTAGGAAAAACAAATGACCAATTCACACAGACATGATTTCATTCAAACCACGACACCGGGGTCCATAACATTGAATATTCCACTCACTACCCACACGATCACTCTCTCTCAAACTCAAACATTCAACCCCTTGACACAGTTCACACACAGATTTCTAGTCACACAACAAAAAACTAACATATAAGGTGATGAAACTAATTTATGACTAAACTTAGTTCGGGTCAAATCCCAATGTGCCCAGCCTGGTGTGATGCATCGCTACCATGCAATGCAACCCACACGACCGATAACACCTTGGCTATTGGCCCAACAGGACACCGTGAATCCGAGACCTACACACAAATTCACTTACCGGCTCATACACAAGCCAGCAACCAGGGAATGAACTCCGACACAATGACAGACCAATCGCTAATATAGAATGCCAAACAACAATTCTGTAACACATACATACAAGGTTAACTAAACCAGATTACATTTCAACAACTTGGCACTTAAAAACACGCATGACCATTGATAATCCAATGACTGGATTTGCATGAATCACTCGCACAGAATGGCCCAACCAAGTTACACAACATGTAAGAAATGTTTACCTAAATGTCTCTTGCCACCACACAAAAGACGAATTGTCTTGAAAAACCCGTGCAGCTGGCGACACACACGAGCAATGACTAATTAACCAACACTAAGACTAAGCCTACTGCACAATGATATTAATTAAATAAATTTGAAGTCACTAAGGATTTTTCTGCTGGTGTCTGTCACACACTGGTAGTCTACTCCACAACCGATGAATGATGGCACACTCTCCTGATCCTGGAAATAATGTCCAATGCTGTTACCTTAAAACAGCCCCTGTTTGTCGTCAACATTCACATGTACCACTTAAAACTGTCGCAGCAACAGGAACAGCAGTCTACGCTGTGCCACTCCTCACACAGGGATCCCGTCACCAGCCAAGGCAGGAGTACAGGGAGATATCTTGAACCAACACGTGTCCGGCCCAACTCCGAGATGGGTTGTCCAGCTCCACCAAGGCCACCCCCAGACCAGCAGACCGGGCACATCCACAGCACCCAACCACAGCAGACCGGCACGTCCACAGCACCCAACCACAGCAAAAAGGTCTTCACCCCACCAGGTTTCAGGTACACAGGTTACAGTTCAACAAGAACACAGCGTGTTCACCCGGTTTTTCCAATCGCACCATGGCTCCAGAGAAGACACTGGTACCAAATAAATAACCGGCACAAGTCCCTCCACCTCTTCAGTGCAGCTCCAGAAAAACCTAGGCTACTTGCTGTTTCACAAATTACAGTAACAACAGGCCTTCCACTGTACCTCCAACAGCGCGAGAAGAACATTACACAGAAACACAGAATCAGTCCCCTCCAGACTCACGGCAGCTCCGCTAATCCGTAAGTCAGAACCCTGAACATGAAGTTCCTAAAAGGATTCCCCTGGGACCTCCCAACATAAAAGAAAACAGCACACCACCGTCAGAGACTTCCTCCGCAGAAAACATTAAAGAGCTCAAGATATCTCCCTCCCCTCCCCCAAGCTGTGCTGTCACACAGATATCACTGATGCACACACACGCATGCGACATGAGCGGAAAATGTTCGCCGGCTCACACTAGCACACATAGAGGGAATATTGACTCCGATGCGAACCACGCAAGATACACTGACATGGAACATGATCAGTCTGCACCTGCAGAAGTTCAAACAATAGATCTATCTATACGGGCTCACGTAACAATGTCAGCGAACCATGACAAGATCATACTGGAATTAAATGAGTATTAAAGAAAGATGTTTGTTCATAGCAAGTTACAGATTTCATGAACGAATATCAAACACACACACACACACACACACACACACACCACACACACACACACACACACGTACACACGCACGCACTCACGCACGCACGCACCTATTAAATAGATCTTAAAGAAAAAAAATATGAATAAAATGTCATTTGCAGCTACAAACCAATTTATGAAAAGCTTTGGCTGTGCTTGGAATAAAATGCTTTCCTATATCGTAATGTCAAACAAATGCGTCAGTCAGCTTCCTGACGTTTTCTTCATCACACAAGCAAAAGCATTACGTTCAACGATGTCATGTCGAGGTTTTGAACCCCCCGCAAAAGGGCTAGCGCGCCCAAGTTATTGTTTCTAGGACAATCTCGACATGACTGACATCGCAATAACATGCAGTTTCTCGGTGCTCTTGAATATGTTTGAAAGAAAAAATGTGGAAACGGATTTGACAGGAGTACTCACAAAATATATCCCTGAAATCGACTAGGTATTTAAGCCAACATGTATTTTAAATTCATAATACTTGCAAGGCATTATTGATCTCTCTCTCTCTCTCTCTCTCGATCTCTCTCTCTCTCTCTCTCTCTCTCTCTCTCCTCTCTCTCTCTCTCTCTCTGAGTGCGTGCGTGCGTGTATGTGTGTGCGCGCGAGTGAGCGTGCAGAAGATGTACATATTTTTCACCACGAGCACACAGAACAAACACAAGAGACATCTCCCGTCTCTTTCCTTGTGCTGTGTGCTCTGAACTGACATTTCTGCCAGGCGAGTTGGTGTCATGAGCGGCATTGACTTGGAGTTAACAGGTGTGTTATCATTTCATCATGGGAAACTGATTTACTGTATTTGTTCGTTATTTTCTATAGTTTGAAAGGTAAATGATGATAATGACTATGCTACTATGCTTCTCCCGCAGTTGACAGAAGATCCATTGGACTTGATTATGATTTTCATGGTGGTGAGAATACCACAAAGTTGTAGTTGGTAGCGCACCACCATTGTTTTTCCATGAGAGACAATGTCACTGGAAGTTTGTGACATGTTGTCAAAGTTTACTCAGAGAGGAATCAAAATGAAACTGATGATGCAACAAGGTTTTTGCATCCACCGCCTAAGGGACCTCATTCATAATTCAGATTCACGTCACACACTTAACGAGCCTGTTCACGATGTGATAGATATGATGGACACATTCAGTTCATCCACAATCATTAGTTTTGAATTTCATCATTGTCATTTTGATTTGTTTGGACTTGCAAGGAATTGTACTGCAATCCCAAGTCGGCCAGGTTTTTGTTCCATGCGCACTGAGCTGGTATTGCCAGAACAATGGCCGGAACGAATGCTGGCAGCACTATACGGTCTGTCCCCTACACCCA
>JADBJO010031636.1:0-12500 GCA_016801955.1 Conus betulinus | reverse complement strand
TTCAAGACTTAGTGGAGGCACCCAAGGTCAAAACAATGGCACCTGGCTGACTACACCATAGTCAGACAGAGACACATTCAAGAAGTACACGTGACAAGGGCAATGCGTGGTGCGTTCTGCTGGACCGACCACACATTAATCCGAGCAGTCTTGAAACTCCAAATTGTGTCCTCCCATTGTAGATACCTTCAGGTCGTATGAGCTAATTCCAACACGGCCAAACTCAAGCATGACCCCGACTGAAAGAAGTTCTACATGAAATCAGCAGAGTCACATGCTGAGGGGAGCACTGAAAAGTGGATCCAGCTTCAGAGCATCGTCACTGAGACAGCAAAAGCAGTCCTTGGACCAAAGAAACGCAAACACCAAGACTAGTTCCATGAAAAAATGAAGACACCTCTCAGCTTCTCAAGGATTAAGATAGTGCCTATGTGACGTGACAAAACGATCTGAGCTCCATGTGAAAGAAAGACCGTTATGAACATCTGAAAGCCAAGGCCTCAAACACCTGAGAAACATGAAATACATGTAAAAGAGCAAGAAATCTGAGGAAGTCCGGAACTATGCAGACACACATAATTCCAAGACGTTCTCTGGTGCCCTCAAAACTACTTATCGATCCTTTCTTCAGGATCCACCTGTCTGCAGTCTACAGCTGGATAAAGACGAGGAAGGCTTGAGAACTCGATGAAAAACACATTTTGGTACCCTGTTAAACAGTCGGCCCCATAGCCGTTGACCAGATACCTCCACAGCCAATCAGTGAGGAACTAGAATAACCTCCTTCAGTTGACGAACTTACCAAGACTATGAAATGATTGAACTGGGATCGCACATCAGGTAAAGACGGCATACCAGTAGAAAATTACAAGGTTGCTGGGCCAGATGCAGTTCAAATGTTTAGTGAAATCAAATAGGCCATCTGGGAACGAGAGAAAATGCCAGAAGACTTTTGAGATGCACTGATCGTAGCACTTGTACGAAATCAAGGGCAGCAGAGTCTACTGTGGAAACTGTCAGGCCATCTCCCTTCTATAATCACAAGGGAAGATTTTTGCTGGGGTCATCTTGAACCGGCTCATCTTGCAAGCAGAAGACAACTTGCCGGAGGCACAGCCCTGGTTTTTGCTCAGGTCGCAGTGCAGGTAGTGGGGACGACGGGGGGAAGGGGGGTGGTGTGGACTTGAAGGCAAGGAGAATACCACCGCGGAAAGGAGACTTAGGGGAAGCTGTCACGCACAACCAGCCTCAAAGTATGGGCCGCAGACGCCAGATGTTAGGACTGAGGCTTTCCTTGGCTCCATGGCCGCAGTCGTGGGACACCCTACTGAAACGTGCACGCTTTCCTAGGCCTTTTGTGAACCTGTGGACACAGTTTCGACAGGTGTCGGGGAAATTCATTCTGATCATGAAGTTAGTTTCAGTCATTTCAATGCCCATTTTGCGCTGTATTACTAGAAGATAAGAGATTGCTCGTTCTTCGTTTTATTGTCCTGAACGTTGTTTCTCTTGCCTGAAGAAGACCTGAGAGGTCGAAATGCATCGTCTTTTGTCTCGTAACTTGTTTGTCTTTGTCTTTTTGGCGAACCTACGAAAACTTATTCGAAAAATCTGGTCATGAAGTTCACAGCATGAGATGCGTCTGTTGCTCGCTTAGGGGAAAAAAAACAACCTGTGTTGTCAGAACAGGCCTAGTGTTAAAAAAAAATGGAGATGATGTCATTTTAATGTGTCCATGTTCACGTGATGCCGGTAATGCTTAGCAAAGTGATGACTGGACGACTTAACAGGCCACAGCATTGCTGACAAGAGGCTACAGACACCTCAGACACACAAAACACACATGCAAAACGAGGTTCTGTTCCAATAAACAACAAACAAGTACAGTAACTCTTGCTCCCACAAGAAAACGAACACATGCCCTCATCTTCAAAGAAATGCTGCTTACGAGAACCGAATCGCCTAGCAGATATGACAGCATAGAGCACACAGAACAAACAAGGAAACATGAGAGAGAGAGAGAGAGAGAGAGAGAGAGAGAGAGAGAGAGAGAGAGAGAGAGAGAGAGAGAGAGGGAGAGAGAGAGAGAGAGAGAGAGAGAGAGAGAGAATTGATTTCTCATGTCTTTTGATAGACTTTATTTCAAAATAAATAGTTGTGAACAGAGGCCTTTTTACCGTAAAGAAGTTGTTTGAGCAGTTTTACCTCATTGAAGCCTTACTAGTCAAGCTGATGCTGTCGCGTGATGCACGTCGAAACGCACCATGTGACAGAATAATAAAACATATTTTGACTGCAGATCATGTGTGGACTATACAAAATGCCGTTTAGGATGATCAGAAGATTTTAAAACAGAAAGAAAAACAAACGAACAGAAAAACAAACAAAAACAAACAAACAAAACAAAACAAAAAAAAAACAGAACAAAAATCTTCAATGTTTCGGTCATAGACCGTCTTCAGGACTTATGACATTAAAAAAAGATAAAAAAAAAAAAAACGTATAGGCAAAGACGTACAAAAACATTTACGTAAACGGACGAATACGTTTTAAATGTTAGTGAAAGCGCACCAAAAAAAAAAACCCGTAGACAAACGAATCTAAACACACACACACACACACACACACACACACACACACACACACACACACACACACACACAAGATTCAAAGATTTTCATCCTGTGACCCCTTATGGAGCATGGAGGACTTCAAACAAATCAAACAAATATAAATGAAACAATTTAAACATAAAAAAAAAATTCCATATGATTAACACACTGAATATAATTATTATAATGTTACCCAACTTTACTAAGTTTCAGAAACTCCGCTAAATTTAGCAACACTTTTTTACCACCACACAGCAAACGACAATAGTTAAACGTGGACTTTATACATGTAACTTTTCTTGGTATAAACTGATTTCTAATGTCGTTATGTTTTAAACAATTCATACAAAATGAAACTCATCACCAAGGTCATTCTGGTCGCAATCCCCGACACAATCGTTCATCGTGAGGTATTCCGAATCGTCTGTCAATTTCTATCATGAGTTTATGATTACTACAGCGAACTCGAATCAGTGGGTGTATAGGATATCACGTAACAATTCAATATATTTTTCACGGCAAAACTCTGTTTTAAAATTTCTGTAAAATAAACACTTATTACTAGATTCTACAGCATTATTCCATACACGTATGTAAATGTCTTCAATGAATTACGAACATTTCCACAGAGACTGTGAACAGACGAAAACGTTTGTGTCTCCCACACAGAGTAGAATCCTCTCTCTCTCTCTCTCTCTCTCTCTCTCTCTCTCTCTCTCTCTCACACACACACACACACACACACACACACACACACACACACACACACATGCGCGCGCACGCACACACAGACACGCACACACAGACTGTCAGGTCCGAGCCTGCATGTTCTACTGTCGTCGTTACCATGTTCACGCTAGCACGATCTATGAGCAGTCTGTTTGCGCTCTGTCATCAGCGGTGTGGCCGTTTTAGTGTCAGTTTTGGGGGGGGGGGGGGGGGGGGGGGGGGGGGGGGGGGGGGGGGTACGCGCTGGGGGTAAATTTACTATAAGTTTGTTATTTTAAAGCCGATAGAGAGCGTGGAGATTTCGATCTAGTTTGTATCTTGCCCTACTCTACGCTTTTATTCTATTTTTAGGCCAAATGAACTGTGTCAGCCGGCTTTGTATACACTGGCTGTCTTTGTGCATGCCGTAGTGCTGTGTGAGTTTGTGTAGTGTCTGTGTGATTGTGAGTGAGAGTTGCGTGTGTGTGGTATTTGTGTTTGATGCGCGTGTATGCGTGTGTAGCTTCAATTGACAAGGTGGGCCACTCAAGTTCTCTCAACAGGTGGCAGGTTTGAAACGTTTCTGAGTAGGAATCAGCAAGGTCGTCGAGTTTTTCCTTTTTTTTCTTTTTTTTTTCTTGATCTAGGCTGGCAAGACTGCAGGAGGTGTGGTTCTTGGCCAGATAGTTTTATTGTGGGTGATTCGTTCACCAAGAGTTGCAGACTAGTATCTTGTGGTGTATTGCCAAGCTAGTCCGTGGTAGTCCATGTGTCCACGTACTGCTGGGATAGTTAGGGAGAGGAGCCTGAAAAACCAGCGGTTGCATTGTTCAACATCAGTGTGGTAGCGAGTCGTGTGGTAGTTGTTATGTAAACTTCAGCTTGTGCCTCAGCTGGTATGAGAGCAGCAGACTGTACCTGGTTGCAACCGCCTTTTGTCTGTTTGCTGCACAGTGTAGCTGTTGCCAGCTTGCGGCGTAGCTTCAGGCTCGTTGCTGTCCTTGAGTGGTAGTTATTGCCACTAGTGGGGTTATAGCAGGTGTAGACTAAGGGTGGTGTATAGGGCTGTCTACTTTGGTATTGTCGGTAAGCCAGATGTTTAGGGCTCTTAGTGAGTGCCTTGCGCTGTTTTAATTATCGCCAGGTTGGTTAGGCTCGCGGTGTTCGTGATGCGGAGACGTTAGTTAATTTTTATTATTATTATTATTTTTTGTAAAGTACATTATCTCTGGGATATATGAAGTTGCATGCTGTCTGAATTCAAAATCCGTTTGGACATGTAGTTATCTTCCTTTTCAGGCGTCGATCACTGATGAAGTGTGAACTGCAGTATAAATTTTGATAATGCTTGGTGAAAATTTATGCATTAAGCTCTGTTGATTCTGGTCACGCGCTCGAGAGCATTGAGAGATTTATTATATAATGGGGATGCGTTTTGTAACTTTTGTTGGGTGTATTCTATTACGTTCTGTAGGTTTGGATTGGGTATATTTTGTTGTATTGATGGTATGGAATGTATCTGGGTTCGACTGTTTGGGTCGGTTTTAGCTCATTGTGAGTGCTGATCTTGGTACGCGTGAACCCATAGTGTGACTTGAGTTCGTGTGGATTGAGCCCCGTTTGCTATGAGCGATCCATGTTTGTGTGGGGGTGGACTCATGCATGCATCTGACTAGTGACAAAGTGTTTAGTCAAGTTGTGGTGATGATATAGGATCTGGATTCTAAGGATTTGTGCTCTTTCTCTAATTGATTTGTAAAGATCCCCCTGTTGAACAGTCTTGGCCTGATTGGGACAGAACCCTACGTTGGGCTGCTTGGCGTCACAGCGGAGACCCCTATCGTCTCCATCGAGGAACCTGATGCAACACTGGTCATCCCCAGGGTCGACCGTTAAGTGTGGACTCTTCCTGCATCCTTCTGACCCTGTCCTCGCCCCATTCTGATGCCCTTGACCCTTTCAATGTCTGCCCCTATCTGTCCACAACCTCTTCCAGACCTAGTGTTTAATTGACCTGATAACCCCCTTTGTCTGTGCTCTTCGCCCTACATCACCGCAGCTTGGGCATGAGGGGGGAGTGTCTGCTGACCATAGTGGGTGGCTGGCTGATAACTACTCGCCTGCATCTTGTGGCGACCTGGCAGCGCTGGGAGAACACGTGGTCATTGCTTCCCTTGGGGTCTTTATCGGAGGGAAATTACGGGATGGACACTAGTGTTACAGGGAAGGGTGTCGAGGATGCTGTGAGGTGTGACCGGAGGTCTAGTGTGGCGCAGAGCATCACACGGCCAATCGTGTGCCCCATCCATCAGCAGTGTGGTGACAGGAAACGCACTCTTGTCTGGTGTGTCTGTTCTGAATGGACATGCGTGTGCGTTGTGCACACTGAACAATTGTGAACAAGAGGACGAGTGGGACATAATTGCAATAGTGTTTGTGGGTCTTGGACGGCGATACATGAGTGGTGGGGCGAATCTGTGTACTGTTTAATGTGTTTGTCATGAACAGTAACTAGAGTGGCATAAAAGTTCTTATGGGACATAAGGGAATTTGTGGCGGAGTGCGATTATTCCGGTATTTTCCGGCAAGACAAAAGTCTTAACGCATGTCAGGCATGCGCAAAAACACTCCCCTTTTCGACGTATGTCAGGCAAGCAAAAAAGCACTTCCTTTTTCGAGTAGCACGCTAGCAGTGAAGACGCACTCTCTGCTCCACGAAAAAATTCCTGTCGCCCAAACAAGATAAGTCTTGTGCTCTTTCTCGCCTGTACTTTGCGTTTGTGTACAGTTTGCTTGTGTTCGCATTCTTGACTCATTCACTTGTGGCTTGTGCTAAACCTTTGTTACACTTTGCCGTGTGAGGACTATCGGTGGGCTAGTATTTCTAGCACTTGACTTATTTTGGCGATCGTCGTTGTCCCGGTTCGTGGTTATACGCGTAACCCGGTTCGTGGTTATCGCCGTTTTACCCCACGCCAGGTTGTTTGGTTCGGCCTTTCTAGACCGCGCGCGCCTTTCCTTAAGGCCCTCCTGCTATTTATTTTCCAGTCACGCCACTACTTGTGCGACGCTCACACCACTACTTGGGCGACGACCGCGTGGCCGGTCTCGGCCGCCATCTCTTCCTTGCGCGGTCGGGCTTTCTCCCGTCGGCTCATCTTAATAAGTCCACTGTGCTACACGTGGTTTGGCTACTACATTTCTCGTTTTCCATTTTTTTGCTCATCATTTATCGCATCATTTATCGTTCTTCAACGTGTGCATAGCGATCACGACCTACCTTCGCGATCGCATTTGTACTTCGTTCACACAGCGTTACTCAGCACTTTTCGGTGACGGTGATGTGGACCGGTGATCGAGTTTCCCACCATTTTGATCCCCAGGCACATCACACACGCGAGTCTTCGCTCACCTACCCCTTGCGCGCGTTTATTATATCACTGTGCTGTGTTTATTATATCACGGTACTAGTATATATTATTTTTATTATTTAGCTTGTATATTATACCTCTACGCGCGGCCGATCGCCTCCCCTTTGCGATCGTGTGCTCCGGTTTTAAAAAAAAAAAAAAAAAAAAAAAAAAAAAAAAAAAAAAAAAAAACAAACTTCACAACGACGTGGGGGCTCGTCCGGGATTGTAAAATTCACTTTGGATTGTTAAATACAATTCACTCAAAATTTTATTTCCTTTGGCTAGTCCAAAAATTTGGACAAAGAGCAGAATTAAGTGCAAATAGGCTGATGATTGAGTGGAGTCCAGGAGGGAAATCTTTTTTGTTTGTTGTGTGAACGATTATCTTACACAGCAAATAATAAGAGTGTGTGTGGTTGACGTTATAATCAATTCATTTTGATATTTACATCGTGTGATTCTTTGCTTTTGTTGTACTTAGTGGATAGTTGATGACCAAGAATTGTATAACACCCATCCAAATTCCAGCAATGTCATTTTCTTTGGATCCATTTAATGAGAATACAGAAAGTACTGACGCAAACTTGGACTGCTTTAAAAGATTGGCAAATGAATTTGGCCTAGACCCAGAAAAACGTAACATCAAATTAACACAAGGTCTTTGAGGTGTTGCTTATGACGTGTGCATGGTTCCACCCACCACAGACGGAAACCAACCCAATCCCACCACACTTAGAAAAGTGCGACAGTAGAGTCCTACCAAGCCCAGTCAAGCATGAAATGTTAGAACGCTACCTAATAGGGTATGACAGGGAATTAGCAGTATTCCTTAGCGAAGGTTTCAGATGGGGCTTCCGAGTCGGTTACAAGGGCTCTTTAACCCATAAGGAAGCCCGTAAGGAAGCCCTTCACTTAGCATCCACAGACGACCACCCTGAAATAGTGAGTAGTAAAACTGGACAATGAATGCAGACTAGGACGACTAACTCAGCATCCACAGACGACCACCCTGAAATAGTGAGTAGTAAACTACACAATGAATGTCGACTAGGACGACTAGCAGGCCCATTTAAGGAGAAACCGTTTTCAAACCTTACCATTTCACCGATAGGTCTGGTGCCCAAGAAAGAGAAAGGTAAATTTCGTCTTATACACCATCTCTCATACCCCAAGGGGAATCGATAAATGACGGAATACCAGACACAGAAGTTATGTATTTTTAAGGCGCTTAAAAAAAAAAAAAAAAAAATAAAAAAATAAATAAAATAAAATAAAAAAAAAAAAAAAAAAAAAAAAAATAAATAAATAAAAAAAATAAAATAAAAAAAAATAAAATAAATAAAAAAAAAAAAAAATCGGTGCCTTTTACAACTGTCATGGCAGAATGTTGCTTTTGATTTTGGTTGTCTTTTACCATGTTCATCAGCAGTCGTTACATCAGTAAAGATTACCACTAAAGATTACCAGGAGTACCTATTTGAGGTCCCTCCTGTTTTGTTCCTTGACTGGTTTCTGTTACAATGCAGCTCTTCAGCTGTGACGGTGCACGTTTCGCTGCGACGCGGCCATATCAGCCATAACTAGGACTATTGCCCTCTCAATGCAGCTACAACAACCTTAAACTTGGACGTTTCATAGCAATGCGACTACATTAGCCGTAACTATGTTTTGCATGTTTCATAGCAACGCGACTACATTAGCCGTAACTATGTTTGTTTTGCATGTCTCTCATCATTTCTACCACTTGTTTTCCACAATTCAGCTACATTACTTGCATGTTTCTCAGCAATGCGGCGCTATTAGCCGTGCCCTCTATGTTCAACTCAATGCAGCTACATCAGCTGTGATCTTGCATTCCCTCAGCAATGCGGCTATATTAGCCATGACCTATGTTTCCTACTCAATGCAGCTACATCAGCTGTGCTGTTGCATGTTCTCAGCAATGCGGCTATACTAATCGTGACCTATGTTTTTCTATTCAATGCAGCTACATCAGCTGTGCTCTTGCATGTTTCTCAGCAATGCGGCTCCATTAGCCGTGACCCATGTTTTCTATTCAATGCAGCTACATCAGCTGTGCTCTCTTGCATGTTCCTCAGCAATGCGGCTCCATTAGCCGTGACCTATGTTTCCTACTCAATGCAGCTACATCAGCGGTGCTCTTGCATGTTTCTCAGCAATGCGGCTATACTAATCGTGACCTATGTTTTTCTATTCAATGCAGCTACATCAGCTGTGCTTTCTCAGCAATGCGGCTCCATTCGCCGTGACAGCAATGCAGGCTCCATTTCGCAATGCGTGACCCGTGTTTTTCTATCCAATGCAGCTACATCAGCTGTGCTCTTGCATGTTTCTCAGCAATGCGGCTCCATTAGCCGTGACCCATGTTTTCTATTCAATGCAGCTACATCAGCTGTGCTCTTGCATGTTTCTCAGCAATGCGGCTCCATTCGCCGTGACCCCCATGCTGCTTTCTATTCAATGCAGCTACATCAGCTGTGCTCTTGCATGTTTATCGCCAATGCGGCTAGATTAGTCGTGACCTATGTTTTCCACTCAATTCAGCTACATCAGCTATGATCTTGCATGTTATCAGCAATGCGGCTATATTAATCGTGACCCATGTTTTCTATTCAATGCAGCTACATCACCTGTGTGCTCTTGCATGTTTCTTAGCAATGCGGCTCCATTCGCCGTGACCTATGTTTTTTCATTCAATGCAGCTACATCAGCTGTGCCCTTGCATGTTTATCAGCAATGCGGCTATATTAGTCGTGACCTATGTTTTCCACTCAATGCAGCTACATCAGCAGTGATCTTGCTGTGATCTTGCATGTTTATCAGCAATGCGGCTATATTAATTGTGACCTATGTTTTCCGTGATCTTGCATGTTCATCAGCAATGCGCCTATATTAACCCATTCACTGCCTGAAAATATTACATAACAAAGGCTTGCCCAGTGCCTGGGAAATCTAATGATTTGGGGGTAATAATTAACAAAAAAATTCTAGCTCGGAAACTACAAAAGATATAAAAATGAAATATATATGATTTTTGAAGGAAATTGATGGCAATTTTGAATCTGGGCTTCTTGTGTTTTAATTTTGATCATTAAAAAAAAAAAAAAAATAGGCATTTAGATTTGGATAGATTTTTTTTTTTGCATGATCATCAAAACATATGTATTTACCACTACAGCTTCACATCCAAAAAAAGAACACAAAGCAAAAAAAAAAAAAAATGAAAATAAAGTTGTATTGTCACACTACACCTGTACATGAAAGTAAAACAGTTTAGAAGTCTATCCAGACTACACCTGTAAATGAAAGTAAAACAGTCTAGAAGTCTATCCAGACGCTCACACCTCATGCAGACAGGTCAGTCCACGACCACCACCCCCCCCCCCCCCCCACCACGCCCCCTGCTGGACTTCAACCCTCTTTTCACTCCTCCTCTTCCCCCCACCATTCCTGCTGCCCGTGTCACGTCGCGAGCAGGCCGCGCTCCCCTCTCGCGCTGACTAACTACACGTCGCTGGCCACTCGCACACAGTGCAGAGTACACACTAGGCTAGCTCGTCCCACGATGGTAACCAGTCAGCTGAACACACTCTTGAGATCGCACAGCACGACTCAATAACTGACGAATGTGGTCGGCAATTCCATCACTATCATCATCTCACCTCATGCTCGAGTGAGTCGCTGAATAAAAGATTATTATCTTTGTCAAAAATGATTAGCAGAGCCCGCTCAGCTGTGTAAGTACGTTGATTTGGTCGCTACGCTCGTCGAAGGTTGTGCCGCCATCTTTGCAAGCGAGACAAAGCGCTGGCTGGTCATCCAGTCGGTGATGAGGAAAAATGGTCTTTCCCCCTCACATGTGGTCATTGGCATATCATTTTAATACTGCAGACATATAAGGCTACTACGCACACTCTATTTCAGTCCTTTGATAGGAATAGTAACGAATGAAAATTCAAGACAAATGCATGACGTCAGTGGACGGCCCATAGGCACTGGAAGTACAATTTTTACTACGGCGTCAGCTGACGGCTTAAAGGCACTCAACGGGTTTCAATTGTCACCTATGTTTTCTGTGATCTTGCATGTTCATCAGCAATGCGGCTGTATTAATTGTGACCTATGTTTTCCACTCAATGCAGCTACATCTGCTGTGATCTGCCATGTCACTCAGCAATGCAGCCATATTAGCCAGGATCCAGGTTTTCTACTCAAGGCATGACTTTTTTCCGCAAGGCAGCTACATCAGCGGTGAAAATGCACATTTTGCAGCAATGCAGCTACATCAACCGTGACTGTCTCAACAATTTTTCCTCTCTGGTACACATCAGCTGTGTTTGGCAGGTTTATATTTATATATATATAACTTTGCATCTTTTTCAGCAATGTGGCCATGACACTGGTTTGCAGGTTTCTCAGCAAGTCTCCCTCAACGATCTTTCCTCAGTGCGGCTACATCAGTTGTGTCTAAGCATGTTTATATATGTAACTTTGCATGTTTTCCAGGAATGCGGCCACATGTTATATATATATATATATATATAGATATAGATATATATATATAACTTGCTGGTTTTCCAGCAATGCGGCTACGTGAGCCGTGGCTATGTCTTGCGAGTTTCTCGGAAAATCTTCCTCAATGCAGCCACCCAGGATGTGTTTTGCAGGTTTTCTCACCAATTCGGCTATTTCAGTGGTGATGATGACCAGCTGTATAACTCTGCATGCTCCTCAACAGTGCGGCTACATTACCCGTGACAAGGGTTACAGGCTTCTCAGCAATTTTTCAGCAGTGCGGCTGTATCAGTTGTGTGTTTGCATGTTCTTTCGGCGGCAATGTGATGATGTTAGCCACGACTAGGACTGTTCCCACACAATCCAGCGATATTAGTTGTGACTTTTGGGTACAGTACGCGTGCAGTTCTGACCCGTGTTGATTGATCCCATTCATTTCACACAGGGCAATAGAAGTACACACATGGTAAGCCCCTTTTCGTGTCCGAAGATTGGGTATTTTACAGATGCCAAAGACAAGACCGCAGCGACGCCGAAGGCCTGCGCTGACAGCGAGTGAGGCAGCACATCGACGATGGCCGACCCGGCACAACAGGTGGCAGCCACACCCACGACGACCTTCACGGTACCTCCAGCGCAACAAGCCGCGGACTGGCAGACCAGCATCGTGGGCCCAGTCCAGGACGCATTACAAGTCCTGGGGGCTCCCGGACCTGCGGATGCTAACAGACAAAACCGCGGGGACAAGGGCGTAGCAAAGGCAACAAGGGACGGGCAACCCCCACAAGACATTATATGTGTGTACACTTTGCTGTGTACAAAGGAGCTGTTCACTGGTTACATAGTATAACCTTGTGTGCAACAGTATGTTCCAGGCGCGTGTGCGCGAGGAGGATGTGTGTGTGTGCGCGCGAACGGCTGTGCGCGGGCACGCGCGTGTGGGGTAGTAGCTATGTTGATGACCTATGAACGCAATATTTGGTGCGTGTGTGTTTTCTGCACATTATAAGATGCTGAATTGTTAAAGCTTGCAAAGCGCCCAGCAGCCTACGTTGTTAGGTTGGGTGCTGCTATAGTAATTGTTATTATTTTCATTATGATTTCGTAATCCTCAGACAGTCAACGCGCTTAGGTCCACTACCTTTCGGTTATGACTCGGGGGTCAACACTTCATGCCCAAAAAATGAGCAAGAAGTGTCTCATGGCGCTTTCCCCCCTTCAGTCAAAGTTC
>JADBJO010031635.1:2500-12500 GCA_016801955.1 Conus betulinus | reverse complement strand
TGGTATCATTTACTGCTTTTGAGAAGGATTTCCTTTGGTAAATGTCTATGGCCCAAACAAGATAACCCGACATTTTATCATTCACTTAGGGAAACCATAAAAGGTTTTAAAAATAACAATGTCATTGCAGTTGGTGACTGGAATATTGTATGAAACCCAACCATTTATGGTTGCAATTATATACATGATAATAATCCGAGAGCCAAAAGAGCCATTGAAAATATGATAGAAGAACTTGGATTGACAGATGTCTGGAGAGAGAGCATCCCAGAAAGTAGGCGCTACACTTGGAGAAAGCCAACACCATTAAAGCAAAGCAGACTAGACTTTTTTCTTGTTATTTGATTATTTGTACTGGTATTCTGAAGATGCTGACATCGTCCCGGGATACCGTTCTGATCACTCTATAATTACACTGCGACTGAAATTTGGTGAACATGAAAAGAAATATACTTTTTTTGAAATTCAATTGTTCCTTGCTTAAGGATAGGCAATATGTGGATGAAATTAATCAGGAAATTATAAATGTGACAAAAGAATACGCGCCGCAGATAATTGCAGCAGTGAAACAATTGATGAAATAGATAAAGGTAAAATTGACCTTAAAATCTCAGACAAATTATTTTTAGATTTTCTACAAATGAAAATAAGAGGAAAAAACTATCGCGTATGCCACAATGAAAAAAAAAAAAGGAAAACTACAGAAACTGAAAAGGAACTCATGAAAGATATTCAAACTCTTGAAAAGATGGACCATAAAACAGAAGACGTAATGAAAAAACTATACGAGAAAAAATCAGGAGTTGAGAACAATTAGAGATACGAGAATGGAAGGTGTACTCTTAAGATCAAAAGCCAGATGGATTGCTGATGGTGAAAAAAATGTCTGTGTATTTCTGTAGTCTCGAGAAAAGAAACTACATTAGCAAACAAATGACAAAACTTATTACTAAGGATAAAGAGATAATAGACGACCATAAAGAAATCTTAAATGAAGTGAAATATTCTATGAGAATTTGTATAGGGGAAGAGATGTAGAATATTCTGCATTAGAATGCTTGGTTAATGAAATCCCCAAACTATCAAAAGAACAAGGAACGATGTTACATGGTCTAATAACTATAGAGGAAGCTAGCCAAGCTCTGAAAAATATGAAAAATGGTAACAGCCCTGGCACAGATGGATTTACGGTTGAATTCTTTAAATTCTTTTGGAAACAACTGGGACCATTTGTAGTGAGGTCACTAAACGAAGCATTTAAACATGGAGAACTTTCATCAACACAAAAAGAAGGTCTAATTATCTGTGTCCCTAAAGGCGATAAACCTAAGGAATTTATATAAAAAAAAAATGGCGTCCTGTATCTTCTTAATGTAATATACAAAATAGGATCTTCGTGTTTTTCAAATAGAATTAAGAACGTCCTACCAACACTTATAAATGAGGATCAGACGGGAGTCATAACTAATAGATTATATAGGAGATAATATTAGATTCATATATGATTTGATTAACTATCTACAGATGAAACATCTCCCTGGTTTACTACTTAGTATTGATTTTGAAAAGGCCTTTGACTCATTGGATTGGAGTTTTATGTTTAAAGTTTTAAAAGCATGTGGTTTTGGAGATGGTGTTTGCCGTTGGATTGAAACTTTTTACAAAGACATCAGATCAACTGTTTGTATAAATGGCCACACTGCACAATGGTTTAAAGTTGAAAGAGACTGTAGACAGGGAGACCCTATTTCTCTATATTTGTTTGTCCTGTGCGTGGAAATTCTAGCTAATATGATCAGGGAAGACAAATCTATAAAAGGAATAAAGATAAATGATATTGAACATACAATTTCGCAGTTTGCAGATGATACACAGTTATTCAATGAGGGTGACGAAGAATCATTTAACCAATCCATATTTATCCTTGACAGATTCAGCAAGATTTCTGGCCTATGTATGTACTGTGATAAAACACAAACAATTTGGCTCGGAAATAAAAAGAAAATCAAACAAATGCTCCCATCTGAAAATGATATGGAATCCCCCTAAATTCAATATACTAGGAATCTGGTTTACTCAAGATTTAAGTGATTGTGAAACCATTAACTATGATGAAAAATTCGCAGAGGTTGAAATGTTATTTAGAATTTGGTCACAAAGAATCGTCATTCCAATTGGGGAGAGAGTAGCTGTCTTAAAATCTATAATTCTGTCTGAACTAATACATCTTTGGATTTTGCTACCTGACCCACCTGACCATTTTGTACAAAACTTCCAAAAGTTATGTTTTCAATTTGTTTGGAATGGGAAAGGGGACAGGATTAGTAGAAAAACGGCAGTAAAAAGTGTACAACAAGGTGGTTTGAACATACCAGATATTCGAAGATATATATATGCTCTGAAACTTTCATGGCTGAGAAAATATAAAACAACGAATCATAAATGGATAAATATTGCAGTTGAAATGTAGCCTTTCCTTAAAAAACTTTGAATGTTACGCACCAGTGTACGGTTCAAATTATTCAAACATTAACCCTTTTTGGACCCATACTTTCAAAGCATATAATCTTAAACACAAATAATGATTGTTGTGATCCTAAAATTAAGTCAAATATGCCTCTATAACATTTTTTAAGGGACTAGGGGAAGGATAAAGAGAGAAAGAAAAATGTATTGTTCTTTCCACCCTTCCCAAGTTAACATTATGCACAAGTTATTACAGCTTTTTTTCTTTTCAAAACTATATGGTGATGATCATTGATATATGGCTGTGTTATATGTATACCTGTATGTATGTACGTATACATGTGCGTATACATGTATGTATGCATAAACATATGTATCTTTATATGTTTGCATCTCTCTCTCTCTCTCTCTCTCTCTCTCTCTCTCTCTCTCTCTCTCTGGTGGTGGTGGTGATGGTGGTGGTGGTGGTGGTGGTGGGGTGTGTGTGTGTATGTGTGTGCGTGTGCGCGCGCGCGCGCGAATGTGTTTATGTTTATGTGTATATAAGTGAAAGTATGTATAGGTGGATATACATTGACTTGTTTTTTGTTATCGTCCAGTTGACTTTTTTCTGTAGCAACTGAAATGGAAATAGTTCTGATTTGTCTCTGCGCACTGTCCTCTTTTTGCGCACCTGTCAACTCTTGTAATGTTGCATTAAAATCTTTGCTAAAAAAAGAAAAAAAAAAAGAAAGAAAAAAGAGAAAAAAAAAAAGAAGAAAACGTGCCGTTGTGGGACAGAGGATTCGTCTAGAAACAGAATGGCCCTATCAAATTACTATCAAACACACTTACGTCCCTTATTGTTGCTGTGTTCCCTTTAGTAATATGAAGGTCTGGAAAAACGGTTGCCCATGAGTGAGTGTGTTTTCATGCTTCGATACTTTAATGTGATCAAAGTAGTTTCATTAACCACCATATCTTTCTTGGAGTTGTGAATTGTATCGTTTTTCATGCAAACATGTCTCTTTCATTCCCTTTTCAAGGCAAATCCAGTAACGCTGCGGGTTTTTTTTTTTTGTCTCTTGATGTTCGAGGAGGAAAATGTGAAAAAGAGCATGTACATAGTAAAGAAAAAGAAAAAAAAAAAAAAAAAAAAAAGAAAAAAAAACTCTTTTTTTTCTTCATGCCGTCCACATCATCTGAAATACAGGTAGTGAAAACATTTAATGCTTCATTTATTAAGATTTATATCGACATCAGTAAGACTAACGGCGTTGTTGATTTTATCACGAATCTGTGGCGTAAACAAATAACGTAATCACACATGGAAGGGGGGGGGGGAGGGGGGGGGGGGGGGGGGGGGGAGTGGGGATACAGTAGGATGTGTTTCGACCTCTCGCCGTGACTGATATTAGCAGGTAGTCCGCAATCTGAGGGAGGACTATGGCAGACACAGACCTCTGGCCATGACTGATGATAGCAGGTAGTCCACAATCTGAGGGAGGACTGTGGCAGACACAGAATTCTGGCCATGACTGATCATAGCAGGTAGTCCGCAATCTGAGGGAGGACTATGGCAGACACAGACCTCTGGCCATGACTGATCATAGCAGGTAGTCCGCAATCTGAGGGAGGACTATGGCAGACACAGACCTCTGGCCATGACTGATGATAGCAGGTAGTCCACAATCTGAGGGAGGACTGTGGCAGACACAGAATTCTGGCCATGACTGATGATAGCAGGTAGTCCGCAATCTGAGGGAGGACTATGGCAGACACAGACCTCTGGCCATGACTGATGATAGCAGGTAGTCCACAATCTGAGGGAGGACTATGGCAGACACAGACCTCTGGCCATGACTGATGATAGCAGGTAGTCCACAATCTGAGGGAGGACTATGCAGACACAGACCTCTGGCCATGACTGATCATAGCAGGTAGTCCACAATGTGAGGGAGGACTGTGGCAGACACAGAATTCCGTTCCCACGGTCTGCAGACAGGTGTGCGATCCACAACGCCTTCTGCTGCCATCCACCTGCGGTCTGTTGGGGATCGCTTCCTGCCTGTCTCCATCGCTTCATGACGAGGGCTACAGAACAGGCCACCTCCCGCATCTGCGTTGTGCCCCTTGGACACATCTGCATTGTGCCCCTTGGACACATCTGTATGTGCCCCTTAACACATCTGTATTGTGCCCCTTGGACACATCTGCATTGTTCCTCTTGATACATCTGTATTGTGCCCCTTGGACACATCTGCATTGTGCCCCTTGGACACATCTGTATTGTTCCTCTTGATACATCTGTATTGTGCCCCTTGGACACATCTGCATTGTGCTCCCAGACACATCTGTACTGTGCCCCTTGGACACATCTGCATTGTGCTCCCAGACACATCTGTACTGTGCCCCTTGGACACATTTGAACTGTGCCCCTAGACACATCTGTATTGTGCCACTTGACACATCTGCATTGTGCCCCTTGGATACATCTGCATTGTGCCCCTTGGATACATCTGCATTGTGTCCCTTGGACACAGAGGGGATGGTGCTACCTCAGGACTGCTCCTGTCCTGTTCAACCTGGGCCACTTTGCTCCTTCAGTGTGGCCACATCGAATCGAACCCAGGACCCAGCCCTCCACTCAGCAGGGACTCCATGCGCCAGACACGACTCTGCAGTGGAGGGTCCATCCGCAAAGTCAGTTGGGAAAGCTGTTGGCTGGTTCGTTGGTCAGTCAGTAGGGAGAAAACACGGTGCACTGAACATGCATCCCTGTTGCAGACCCTGGGTACTGTGAAGAACTCGGTGGGTTTCCTTTACACACCACGCAAGACTCCACAGCCTCCTACATGGATCTGACATCCTCCATCCTCCTTCCCTGATTGGTTTTTATCATTACGATGGAGCAGAAAATGAGTGTCTTTACTGTGTGATACTATGGGACAGGAAAATCTCTCCATGCAACACATGACTCTGAGTGAGAGTTTTTTTAATGTTAAGCTCATGCTTAATGTTAAGCGAAGACGTTATCCTCTCTCTCTCTCTCTCTCTCTCTCTCTCTCTCTCTCTCTCTCTCTCTCTCTCTCTCTCTCTCTCTCTCTCTCTCTCTCTCTCTCTCTCTGTGCGTGTGTGTAGTGTGTGCACGTGCGCCCCAGCGTGTGTGTTTGTGTGTGTGTGTGTGTGTGTGTGTGTGTGTGTGCGTGCGTGCGTGCGTGTGTGTGTGTGTGTGTGTGTGTGTGTGTGTGTGTGTGTGTGTGTGAGAGTGTGCGTGCGTGCGTGCGTGCCTGCGCGCGCGCGCGCGCGCGCCTGTGTGTGTGTGTGTGTGTGTGTGTGTGTGTGTGTGTGTGTGTGTGTGTGCACGCGCGCGCGAATGTGTGTGTGCAGGTGTGTGTGTGTTCATGATTGTGTGTGTGAGTAAGTGAGTGAGCGAGTGAGTGAGTGAGTCAGCGAGTGAGTGAGTGAGTGAGTGAGTGAGTGAGTGAGTGAGTGTGTGTGTGTGTGGTGTGTGTGTGTGTGTGTGTGTGTGTGTGTGTGTGTTCATGATTCTGTGTATATGTGTGTGTGTGTGTTTCATGATTCTGTGTGTGTGTGTGTGTGTGTGTGTGTGTGTGTGTGTGTGTGCGCGTGTGCGTGCGTGCGTGTGCGTGCTCTCGCCGATACGTCAGATCACCAATACACTACTGATAACTATATAACAGAAGTATCACGACACGCTGCATCTCTCTCTCTCTCTCTCTCTCTCTCCTCTCTCTCTCTCTCTCTCTCTCTCTCTCTCTCTCTCTCTCTCTCTCTCTTTCTGTCTGAATGTCTCTGTCTGTCTCTGTCTCTGTCTCTCTCTCTCTCTCTCTCTCTCTCTCTCTCTCTCTCTGTGTCTGTCTGTCTGTCTCTCTGTGTGTGTTCAGCATACTGCCCATTGTCCCCACCACGGCTGACGATGTGTTTGTGGCTTGTGGCCAGTGTCTGTTCCATGTGTTTGTGGCTTGTGGCCAGTGTCTGTTCCATGTGTCCGTGACTTGTGGCCAGTGTCTGTTCCATGTGTTTGTGGCTTTTGGCCAGTGTCCTGTTCCATGTGTTCGTGGCTTGTGGGCAGTGTCTGTTCCATGTGTTTGTGTGGCCTGTGTCTGTTCCATGTGTTTGTGGCTTGTGGCCAGTGTCTGTTCCATGTGTTCGTGGCTTGTGGCCTGTGTCTGTTCCATGTGTTTGTGGCCTGTGTCTGTTCCATGTGTTTGTGGCCTATGTCTGATCCATGTGTTTGTGGGCCTATGTCTGATCCATGTGTTTGTGGCCTGTGTCTGATCCATGTGTTTGTGGCCTGTGTCTGATCCATGTGTTTGTGGCCTATGTCTGTTCCATGTGTTTGTGGCCTGTGTCTGATCCATGTGTTTGTGGCCTGTGTCTGATCCATGTGTTTGTGGCCTGTGTCTGATCCATGTGTTTGTGGCCTATGTCTGTTCATGTGTTTGTGGCTTGTGGCCTGTGTCTGATCCATGTGTTTGTGTGGCCTATGTCTGATCCATGTGTTTGTGGCCTATGTCTGATCCATGTGTTTGTGGCCTGTGTCTGTTCCATGTGTTTGTGGCCTATGTCTGATCCATGTGTTTGTGGCCTATGTCTGTTCCATGTGTTTGTGGCCTATGTCTGATCCATGTGTTTGTGGCCTATGTCTGATCCATGTGTTTGTGGCTTGTGGCCTGTGTCTGATCCATGTGTTTGTGGCCTGTGTCTGATCCATGTGTTTGTGGCCTGTGTCTGTTCCATGTGTTTGTGTGGCTTGTGGCCTGTATCTGTTCCATGTGTGCCTCATTGATCAGACTGGAAGATAAAAGAAAGGGAGACAAAAGCACGAAGCAAAACAGAAAGTCGTTGCAGTGCCATGAATGTTTGGGAGATGCTGGTGCATTGCTAATGACGTCTTGTTCCTTGATTGCTGTTTAGTGCCCCCCTCCCCCTCCTCCACCCCCCCAGACGGTAGACGCACCCTCACAAGCCCTGACTGCATTCATTAGAGAGCAAGGGTTATGTGCTAAGGCTGTTCCCATTGCTCGCCATTTAAGTAAGGTAGTGTTGTTTAAAGCCCAGCCGACCGCTAAGGGCCATGTCACTGCGTTGAAGTCAACTCACAAATATTTAAGAACAACAACAACGACAACAACGACAACAACAACAACAACAACAGCAACAACAACGACGACGACGACGACAACTGCTATGACCATGTGGCTACAGACCGCTCGCTGTAACTTGCGACATAGTCCGCTGACTACGAACATGCGCAGTGGGGTTGTAGCCTTGAGCACCTTCTGGACAGAGGGACGTATGTTCCTTGTTGTCAGGTCCAACATTTGTGTGGTAGAAAGAAACAAAGAGACTCCTAATGTCCTTTTTGTAAGTTCCAGCATTTGTGTGGCAGAAACAAAAAGAGTCCTTACATGTCCTTTTTGTAAGGTCCAGCATTTGTGTGGTAGAAAGAAAGAGTCCTTACATGTCCTTTTTGTAAGGTCCAGCATTTGTGTGGTAGAAACAGAGAGAGTCCTTACATGTCCTTCTGTCAAATCCAGCTTTTTGTGTGTAGTAGAAACAAAGAAAGTCCTGAAATGTCGCGCATTGTTTGCGCTCAGTAAACGCACCGCCAGACACAATGGTCGACAGGACAACCTCGATGAGCAATGATCGTTCCTGTTTGTTGGTGTTGGTATTCGTAACACGATTGCTACAACAACAACAAAAACCACCACCACCACCATCACCACCACCACCACTACTATTACTATTACTTCCACTACTATTACTACTATTACTACTGCTACTGCTACTACTACTATTTCTGCTATTGCTGCTGCTGCTGCTACTACTACTACTACTACTACTACTACTGCCGCTGCTGCTGCTATTACTACTATTAGTGCTACTACTGCTGCTGCTGCTGCTGCTACTACTACTGCTACTGCTGCTGCTGCTGTTGCTGCTACTGTTGCTGCTGCTGCTGCTGCTGCTGCTGCTACTACTACTACTACTACTACTACTACTACTACTACTACTACTACTACTACTTCTATTGCACAACGACAAACTATTTCTAGAGCTCTTTCCGACCTGTTGAAGCGCTTCATGATGTAAACACAGTACACAGCCACTGATCTTCAGTCCTAATGCCTTGCACGTCCTCCCTCTCCCCACTGATCTTCAGTCCTAATGCCTTGCACGTCCTCCCTCTCCCCACTGATCTTCAGTCCTAATGCCTTGCACGTCCTCCCTCTCCCCCACTGTCTCGCTCCTTCCCCTCTCCCTCCTCACCTCCTCTTCCCGCCCCTCTCCCCATGATGTCTGTGTTAGTGTGTACATGTGTGCCTGCCCAGACCCCCCCTCCCCACCCCCACGTTCTCTCTCTCTTTCTGTCTGTCTGTCTGTCTGTCTCTCTCTCTCTCCCTAACCACACACACACACACAGACACACACACACACACACACACACACACACACACACACACACACACACACACACACGCACACACACACACACACCACACACACATACACACATGCACACACATACAGAGAGAGAGAGAGAGAGAGAGAGAGGAGAGAGAGAGAGAGAGAGAGAGAGAGAGTGAGTGAGAAAGATGTGCTAAAATAATAAAGCAAAGTTCACAGAGCTTTTTGTGGGAAGGGGTGATGATTTAGTTTCAATCGTCTTCAGATAAGGCTTCATAATCAGAATACTTTCTGACCTGTGTCAGTTAACAGTACTTGTTGTTGTTGTTGTTGTTGTTGTTGTTGTTTTAAACTTACGAATGATACGGTTATTACAATTCCTGCTTTAACTTTTTTTTTACATTTGCAACTCTCTCTCTCTCTCTCTCTCTCTCTCTCTCTCTGTGTCTTGTAGTCACTCACTCACAGAGGACTCAGAGAGGTCAGGAGAAGAGACAGAGAGAGAGGAACAAAGAAGACAGAGAAAGGAACAGAGACAGGGCTGGACAGACTGATAATTAATTAATTGTACAAACACCCAGACAGACTGAAACCCCCAAACTGAATCACACAGCAAATGTTGGCTCGTCATTGTGAGCGACAGTCAGACTGGTAGCTTTCGAGCAGGGCGACTACTGTACGGCACGGCGCTTTACGCATGGAACGAGACTCGGGGACGTTTTATCCCTGGGCAGACAGGGGCACGTAAACATACCTGTAAAAGTGCACGGAAATCAAGGTGGACATGCATTAGTCATATCTTCAGGCGAATAAACTATGAGGTGTAGCTCTTCTTTCCTGTAGAGTTGTTATCGTTCTAGATGAACAGAGATATGTCAAAAATAAGATCTCTGTTGGACGGAAAGAACGCGCGTTTCTCGCAGGGGTCGTGTGTTTTTTCGGAGTTACGGTTGTAGGCCAGTCTGCTGTTTTCTTTTCATGGCCGTTTAGAAGGTGTTTTTCCCTGTTCCTTGTGCAATCCATTTCAATGGAATATTTGTTGTTTATGGATGTAATGTACTAAGCTCAGTACATTGTCAAGAGGACACCTGCTTGTGGACGGAAAGGAGTTCTTGAT
>JADBJO010031634.1:0-5000 GCA_016801955.1 Conus betulinus | reverse complement strand
GGCACTGGTATCATTGGTATCACTAGGCGGACTGTCAGATGCTATCATTGGTATCACTAGGCGGACTGTCAGATGCTATCATTGGTATCACTAGGTGGACTGAGAGGAGCTGGGGCACTGGTATCATTGGTATCACTAGGTGGACTGAGAGGAGCTGGGGCACTGGTATCATTGGTATCACTAGGCGGACTGTCAGATGCTATCATTGGTATCACTAGGCGGACTGCCAGCTTGAATAGGACAAACAATTGTAACCCTTAGAATCAATATTGTTTTCCTTTATTTGCTGTGTTCCATTAAGATAATGTGTGTTTTCACCCGTGAAAATTAGAAACACAGTTTTTTTTTATATAATAATAATATTTATGATAATTATGATAAAAGTAATGATGATAATGATAAATGTGATAAAAATTAATGATGATAATGATGATAATAATGATAGTAATAATAATTTTTAAAAAAATGATGATAATAATGATGATAATAGTAATGATAGTAATAACAATAATAATAATAATAATAATAATAATAATAATAACATAAATAACAATGACGGTAGTAACAACAATAATGATGATAGTAGTAGTAGTAGTAGTAGTAGTAGTAGTAGTAGTAGTAGTAGTAGTAGTAGTAATGATGATGATAATAATAATAATAATAATTTGATGATGATGATGATGATGATGATGATGATGATGATGATAGTGATGATGATGAAAATATTGATAAAGAGAATAATAAAGAGAGGAGTACTACTACTTTTGACAACATATGACCATAGTAGTTGTAGTATTAACAGTAGCTGCATAGACAGAAGTTGAGAAGGGAGAGGAGTTAGAGGACTGTCGCATTATTATTATTATATATTATTATTATCATCATCATTGTTATATTATTTGCTATCATCATCATCATCTTCATCATCATCATCATCATCTCATCATCACTATTGTAAGTCACACTGTCTCCTTCCCAGCAGCCTCGTTTTCATCCAACGTCTATTTCGCGCCCAATTTGAGGAGATGAGGGATTTCTCCCAATTTGAGGAGATGAGGGATTTCTCCCTATTTGAGGAGATGGGGGATTTCTCCCAATTTGAGGAGATGAGGGATTTCTCCCAATTTGAGGAGATGAGGGATTTTTCATCCTTTGAGGAGATGAATGATTTTTCGTCCTTCGTTTTCATTGTCCTGGACCGTTGTTGACCTTGCCGTAAGAAGACCAACGAGAGGTCGAAACGCGTTGCGTTCTGTCTTGTAGCTTGTTTGTCCCTTTCGTCCGGCGGCGAAACAACACATCTGCAGTCACCTCACTTTGAAACGAAAGGAAACAGTTGTGACCATCAGGGGATACAGGGATAACAGTGATTATCCTAGGGAAAGCTAATCATCAGGGGATACAGGGGTAACAGCGATTATCCTAGGGAAAGCTGATCATCAGGGGATACAGGGATAACAGCGATTATCCTAGGGAAAGCTGATCATCAGGGGATGCAGGGATAACAGTGATTATCCTAGGGGAAAGCTGATCATCAGGGGATCATCAGGGATAACAGTGATTATCCTAAGGAAAGCTGATCATCAGGGGATACAGGGGAAACAGTGATTATCCTAAGGAAAGCTGATCATCAGGGGATACAGGGATAACAGTGATTATCCTAAGGAAAGCAGTTGTGATCATCAGGGTTACAGGGAAACAGTGATTACCAATGATGATGATGATGATGATGATGATGATGATGATGATGATGATGATGATAACAGTAATGATAATAATAACTAAATGAGCATAATAATGATGATGATGATGAAGAAGAAGAAAGAAGAAGAAGAAGAAGAAGAAGAAGAGAACAAAAAGCACAAGAAACACAAAGAACAACAACAAGAAGAGCAACAACAACGACAGCAACAACGACGATGACGATGATGATGATGATCATAGTAGTAGTAGTAGTAGTAGTAGTAGTAGTAGTAGTAGTAGTATTTTGTTGTTGTTGTTTCTGTTGTAGCAATAGTAGTGACAACAACAACAACAATGATCATCATGACAACAACAGCATAAACAATACTAATACGAATAATACTACTTATGATAACAATAATAACAGTAATAACAATAATGATAATGATAATTATAAACATTGTCATTGTTGTTGTAATAATACATAGAAGATGCTTACATAACACACTAGCAAAAACAAACGAACAAATGAATCCTACTTGAGTTGCTTTACAAAAAATAATTATAGATGTACACAATACACGTGATTGTCTACAGAACGCGGAACATGAAGCTTGCACGCATGCACGCCAAAACGTACTTAACAAACTATACATGGAGAAAAAAAAAGAAAAAGAAAAATATACAACACATTTCTCGACAATCTCACACATTTACATACATGCAAACTAAGAAAATCAAACGGATCTCGCAAACTGCAGAAATATACAATGTTTCCTTGGACATACCACAGCGGGAAGTGATGCTGAGAGAAGGGGGCCCGGAATAACTCAGTGGTAGAGCGCCGGACTCGTAATCTTGGAGTTGCGGGTTTTGAATCTCCACAGGTCCGTTTCGGTACAGGGGGGGACTTTTCCCTCGGAGTTAACACTGCTTCTGACTCCATTTCCCATACAGTCCTTCGAATGAGACTATAAACCGAGGTTCCGTGTGTGAACGCACGCATAACATCTTGCACACATGTAGAATCCCATCACTAACTTTCGAAAGAGAAGGCCAGTTTGGCCGTTGGTATGGATGACACATTGCACATAGCATGCACCTTCCCCGAAGATGGAGTATGGCTGCCTTAATGGCAGGATAAAAAAAACAGTCATACACGCAAAACTCCACTCCCTATACAGGGGTGTCCGCAGGAGTATCAGCCTGCGTACGCAGAAGAAGAAGAAGAAGAAGAAGAAGCTGAGAGAAAAGCCAGTTTATATGGCCAGATTGAAACAAGGCAAAGGGACACACAGAATGTCGGGGGGTGGGTGGCGTGGGGGATGTTAGGAGTCGCTTCCGTGTGGTAGGGGTTTGGAAAGAAGAATGCTTTTGTAACAGGACCACACTCATGCAATTCAACTGAGTCCAGTCCTTTCGGGTTCGATTCCCTGCCTTTTTATTGGAACTGTTCAAGATACCGTGTCACATATTAAGGATATGCTGAAAGCACCCAAAGACACCCTGAAGAAAACCTGTAAATGAAAAACAACCTTCTTTTTGTAGAATAAAGAAAGATTATAAACATACACACACACAGAATGAATGCTGTGCTCTCGCTGGTATTACTCAACACCAATGCTTGCAAACTAAATGCCCAGCAAACGAAAGTTGAATTGCAACTGACTGCTGTTTACTTTACAAAAAGAGACCAATAGCAAACAGAAAAAAAAAATAACCAATCAGAGCTGTGTATCCAGAGATTAAAAAAAAAAAAGGGTCACACACACTGTACAGTTCCCTCTTTCCTTTCCCTCTGTCAGTGGTGTGTTAGTGTGTGCTGGTGTGTGTGTGTGCTGGTGTGTGTGTGTGTGTGTGTGTGTGTGTGTGTGTGTGTGTCCCTTCCTCCCTCCCCTCCCTCCCTCCCCTCTCTCTCTCTCTCTCTCTCTCTCTCTGCTAGCTCCTTAGCATCACTGGGTCACACTTTGTCCGTTAAGTCCAAGGTCTGGCGAGACAGGGTGTAGATTTTGGAAACGTTTCCGAAAGCTGGTCAGGTCCAATGCCACTGACAGCAGACAACGTCAGAGAAGTAGTCAGTTTGTAATCCATTCGACCGGAAACAGGCAACCAGTGGAGAGAGAATGAAAAAGAGGAGAAACGTAGTCAGATTGAGAGAACCTCTGCAAATGAAATCTGGCAGCTTTACTCTGAAGTTATTGAAGTTTGTGTGGTAGATATATATATATATATATATATATATATATAAAATAATGATTAAAAGCAAATCTTAAAAGCTGGGATAACAAATTTGTTTCGAGGTCCTTCCTCTCTTCAGATCCCGTGCCAATCCCCTGCTATTGACCTCAATTGTATATATATATATATGTTTTGAATTGTGAGTGGCAGTTCAGTTGTGTTGTGTTGCACGTGATGTGCAAGGGGGGCCCAGTAAAGGTTGTAAAGGCTTTCTTTATTAGGTATTATTGTATGAGGGGTCCCTATCAGGGTCAATAGCAGGGGATTGGCACGGGATCTGAAGAGAGGAAGGACCTCGAAACAAATTTGTTATCCCAGCTTTTAGATTTGCCTTTAATCATTATTTTAGCTGCTCCCCATGGGTTGAGCACTTTTTCTAAAAAAAAAAAAAGCCAGAAGATATACTATTGACTATCTATCTATCTATCTATCTATATTATTATATATTTTTTTTTTTTTTTAAGGCCGGCCAAAAGAGTATGACAATCACAGTTCCTTGAGAAGACAAAAGCGCTCAAGAGGACATGAATAGATAAACCAACATGGAGGAAAGGGGGGAGACAGGAAACGATGCACGTGACTCGGCTATCAAGCCTCCTGTATACGTGACCAGCGCCACAAATTTCCAACCCCACGAAACCACCGGAGGAAGCGACAGCTTCAACGATTATGCCATAATGTAATTTTCCCCCTCCCCCTCCCTCTTGTCACGTGATGGACGAGAGGACGCTTTCGTTTGACACCCGCGGTCCGCCATACCAGCGCATCCAGCTTGTAATTTCTCCACGGTTGACATGCCTCGCTTCCGGTCCGACATGTTGCTGACGTCAAATCGTTTTCCTCGGAATATACGTCACGGGAGCGAGGTGACGTAACTGCTGTGTCATTCGGCATGGTTCTTTTACGTTTGCGGGACAGTTGATCTGGGCGAAGATGGGTGGTCTGTGCCGGGTTTCCTGGTGGTAAATTATTAAGATAACTGTGCGGGGGGGTGGGGGTGGGGGTGGGGGGGTGGGGGTGGGGGGGGTGGGGAAGATGGATGGGCCTAGTCCGGTGTTGTTGGTCCAGGTCGTAGATCT
>JADBJO010031633.1:7500-16548 GCA_016801955.1 Conus betulinus | reverse complement strand
AGAGAGGAGCAGACAGAACAGACAGACCAGAACAGAGCCCGACTGACAGGTTGGCCACAGACAGGCAGAGGTACAGATATCGATATTGCCTTGAAATGGATAAAAAAAATAATAATAGGGTCAGATGATTAAGGATGGCAGCAGAAGGATCAAAGTCAATGCTAGGCAATATCTTTGAGAAAAAATGGGAAGAATGGGGAGCACGAGCACTGCAGAGAGAGAGAGAGAGAGAGAGAGAGAGAGAGATGAGAGGAACAGACAGCCAGACAGACAACGACAGACAACAGCCACACACACACACACAACACACACCAGTGATAGAGAGAAGGATCAGAGGATACAGATACATAAAGACGAAAAGGGAGGAGGGAATGGTTTGGAACACGCTAAGTCAGACACGTGCGTCAAAATGAGAGCTAAAAATTGTTGACCACTGGAACACATCGGTAGAATTTGGAAATAGAAAAAAAAAGAACATAGAAGAAAGCCACGAGAGAGAGAGAGGAGAGAAGAGAGAGAGAGAGAGAGAGAGAGAGACAGAGAGGGGAGATACAGAGATAGGCGTGAGAGACAGAGACAAAGCCGAGAGTAAGAGAGAGAGGCAGGAGAGAAGACAACAGACAAATAAAGCAAGCAGAAAGAGAAAAAGACAGAGTTTCTAATTGAACTTGTGGGGCATCGAATGATTTTGAATTAAAACAAAAAAAGAAAGAAAAAAGACTGGGCTTCGGACAGTGAGGATTAGAGAGGCTTGAACGAGAAGAGAGAGGCGGAGGAGGAGTAGTAGTGGGAGGGGGACTATGGAGATTGAATGTGGAAGTGGGTTGCAGGTTGTTGTTATTGTCGTCGTACCCCTGGGTAAAAGACTCCAGGGATCATCCGAACGGCCAAAGTACTTGAACACTATGGTACAATGCATCAGCTAGGGATGAGAACATTACGTGGTGACCGTTTGTGATTACCGCTGGACAGCCACACTCCGACTTCGAGGAATTTTGGAGACCCATACAATGTTATGCTATTGAGCTTGTCACTACTGAAGACAGCCCCGCATACCTATGTAGAGCATAACACCATTTTGAACGAAGCCTTGGCGTTCTAGCCTATGTCAATTGGCCTGACACAGTTCTTAAGTCAAGGCCGCGGTTTGCAGGTTGAGTACGGGTGAAGATATCGAGTACGGGTGAAGAGGTTAGAAGACAGTCAAGCGAAGGAAAAGAGGGAGACAGAGCTAACCACTGAGGACTGATGAAGTTTGGAGTGGACAGTTACCAGCAGAGATGGTCAGTGTAGGCAAGGTCATGGCAACTGTCGTTGGCTGGACGTCGTGGCAAATACCTTTCACAGCAGGGCACTCACACACACACACCACACACACACACACACAACACAACACACACACGCACACACACATACACATACCACCACACACACACACACACACATCACACACCACACCACACACTGTCCCCACCACCAAGCGAGTTACTGTCAGTGATTTATGGGCAGAGGTCGGGTCTGACCAGACTGCACTGAACTCCACCTCATGGTCACCACACACACAGTGGCAGAGTCTGGTCTGATGGCTGCCTGAGGGCGACCTCATGTTGATGGTACCCTGTGACTTGAGGTGATGGGAGGTGAGTCGGATGATCGCATGTGATACATGTGACTATCAGAGTATGAAATATGAGAGAGTAGGATACAGAGCGACTCACACGACAAAGAGAGCGAGCGAGATGAAGATAGAGAGAGAGAGAGATGGAGAGAGACGCTATATACAGATCGAGTGGTGTACATAACGTACAGGATAGGTAGGGAGGATGGATTTAGAAGAGAGAGAGATGCGATATATATAGATATAGAGAGAGAGGAGCAAATGAGGAGACAGAGAGAGTGTGTAAACATAACTTACCAGAGAGGTAGGTGCGGATGGGAGGATATATAGCGAGATAGAGAGGAGAGAGAGAGAGATAGAGAGTAGAGAGATAGAGAGAAGATGGATGTCGGGAACGGTATAATTATGGAGAGAGATAGAGACGAAAAGAGAGGAGAGAGAGAGATAGACGGACCCGACATACAGACATACCCACCTCCTTACCACATACCCAACAAGCCGACCTGACAGACACACCGACGACACAAGCCTCCGTGACACACCTATCGCACCATCAGACATGCATAGGCAGACAGACGAACTATACAGAAGACATTCATGACATGCATAAATTCGGTACAGAACAGAACACTCCCAAACAGGCAAAAACCATACCAACATAGCAGACCGACATAGAGACAGGGGCACATAATTGACATATATTGACAAAGTAGAGTCAAAAATGTTTTAATGGATGCGGCACTAACTAAGAGAATGCCACCCGAACTTGAGCAAGGGAAATTCTGGTGCGAAATCCTTTGAAGAAGAAGGGACGGAGAAGGTGGAGGTGGGGTGGGGGGTGGGGGTTTGGGGGTGGGGGGGGTGGTGGGGGGGGGTGGTGGGTGGGTGGGTGGGTGGTGGGGGTGTTGTGGGTAGTGTGTGTGGGGTGGGGGTGGGTGGGGGGTGGTGGTTGTGTTTGGGGGGGGTGGTTGGGGGGGGGGGGGGGGTGGTTTGTGGTGAGGGGTGGGGGTGGTGTTGTGGGGGGGGGGGGGGGGGGGGTGGGGGGTGGGGGGGGGGGGGGGGGGGGGGGGTGGGGTGGGTTGGGGGGTGGGGGGGGGGGGGGGGGGGGGGGGGGGGGGTGGTGGGGGGTGGGGGGGGGGGGGGGGTGTGGGGGTGGGGGGGGTGGGGTGGGGTGGGGGGTGTGGGAGGGGTGGGGGCAGGGTGGGGGGGGGGTGGGTGGAGTGGGTGGGGGGGGTGGGGTGGTGGGGGTGGGTGGTGGGGTGGGGTGGGGGGGGGGGTTGGGGTGTGGGGGTGGGGGGGTGGGTGTGGGGAGGGGGGGTGGGGGGGGTTGGGTGGGGGTGGGGGGGTGGGGGGGGGGGGGTGGGGGGGGGGGGGGGGGGGGGGGGGGTGGGGGGGGGGGGGCGTGGGGGGTTGGTGGGGGGTGGGGGTGGGTGGGGTGTGGGGGGGTGTGGTTGGTGGGGGTGTTGGGGGGGGGGGGGGGGGGGGGGGGGGGGGGGGTGGGGTGGGTGTGGGGGTGGGGGGGGGGTTGGGGGGCGGGGGGGGGGGAGTGGGGGGGGGGGGGGGGGGGGGGGTGTGTTGGGGTGGGGGGGTGGGGGGGTTGTGGTGGGGGGGGGGGGGGGGGGGGGGGGGTGGTGGGGGGGGTGGGGTGGGGGAGGGGGGGGGGTGGGTGGGGGGGGGGGGGGTGTGGGGGGGCGGGGGGGGTGTGGGGTGGGGGTGTGGTGGGGGGGGGGGTTGGTGGGGGGGGGGTGGGGGGGGGGGGGGGGGGGGGGGGGGGGGGGGGTGGGGTGGGGGGGGGGGGGTGGGGGGGGGGGGGGGGGGGGTGGGGGGTGGGGGGGGGGGTGGGTCGGTGGGGGTGGGGGGGGGGTGGGGGGGGGGGGTGGGGGGAAAGGGGGGGCGGGGGGGGGGGGGGGGGGTGGGGGGGGGGGGGGGGGGTGGGGGGGGGGGGGGTGGGGGGGGGTGGGGGGGGGGGGGGGGGGTGAGGGGGGCAGAAGGGGGCAGACAGCCAAGGGTCAACGAAGGAACGGAGAGAGAGGCGAGAGAGAGAGAGAGGAGAGAGAGAGAGAGAGAGAGAGAGAGAGAAGAGAGAGAGAGAGAGAGAATTACGATGATGGACTAAAAGGTTTTGACACAGTTTATATCAAGTGGAATGAGACTGTTATTGGACTAGCATGACAAGAACTGGAGAAAGAAAATGGAGAGAGAAGAAGCGAGAGGAGAGAGAGATGAGAGCGACTTGAGTGAGGAGAGAGAAGAAGAGAGAGACAGACATACAGACAGACAGACAGACATACCCCACTGACGGACACACAAACGCAACAAAACCAGACCGGACAGACACACCGACAGACACACCGACAGACAACAGAGCCGACCACAGACCGACACACACAGACCGAAGACGCACAGACCGACCAACAGACAGCAGAGGAAGACAGACAGATACAGCGACGACATTCAGGCAGGCAGAAATACGGCGACAAACACACAGGCAAACAGTCATACAGACAAACAGGACAGACAGATACACAGGGACAACAATAAATGGATAAAGAATTGACAAAGGACAGCAAAAACTGCTTTAATGGAGGCGGACAACAAACTAAGCGAATGACCTCGGCATTGGAGCAAAGGAAATACTAATGAAAATATCTTTGAAAAGAAGGGGAGGAGACGGAGAGGGGGGGGGGAGGTGGGGGGGGGGAGGAGGCAAGAGCATGGCAAAGGGTCAACGAAGGAAAGGAGGGAGAGGAGAGAGAGAGATAGAGAGGGATAGAGATAGAGAGAGAGAGAGAGAGAGAGCGAGAGAGATAGAGAGAGAGAGAGAGAGAGTACCGCTGATGAACTAAAAAAATTTGACCACAGTTTATATCCATTGGAACTGAGACTGTTATTGGACTACATGACAAGAACTGGAGAAAGAACAGACGAGCAGAGAGAGAGAGGAGCGAGAGAGAGAAGAGAGAGAGAGAGATGAGAGAGAGAGATGGGAGAGATGCGTTACAATGCTGAGACTAACAAGCCTTCACACGGATCAGTACACATTACGTTGAAATGACACTGTTACAGGTGCTAAGAAACAAAACACAGAGAGGGAGATGGAGAGAGAGAGAGAGAACGAGAGAGAGAGAGAGAGAGAGAGAGAGAGAGAGAGAAGAGGAGAGAGATATAGAGAAAGAGAGAGATGAGAGCGAGACAGGGACCAGGAGACAGAGACAGAGAGAGAGAGTAGTTTTAATTGGATATTTCAGTTGTTATTATGTAAGCGAAGAAGAACTGTTCTGCTTGTTCTGGAGTCGGGAGTCTTTCTTCATGCATTTTGGTCGTGTTTACTTGGGATTGTCTTTGCTGGTTGAATTCATGTCACTTTGTCGCTGCTCTTAGGGTCTACTTTTGATCTTCTGCCAATCTTTCTTCATTGCATTTTGTCGTGCTTATTTTCAATTGTATTTACTGGTTGAATTCAATGTCATTTCTGTTGTTGCTTTTAGGTCTACTTTCTTTTACCGGTCTTTCTTTTAGGTTCTTTTTTCTTTTGGGGTCTACTTTCGATCTTCGGGCAGGGCGTGAAAAAGCATTATATGAGAGAAGGGATGGGGGGGGGGGGGGGGGGGGGAGTAAGGGGGGGGGGTGAGGATTGGGGAGGATGGGAGGGGGGTTGAAAGGAGGAGGGGAGGCAGAGGTGTGGATTTACCTTGTGTGTCATGGTAGACTTCAAAGTGGACTTTTTCTTTTTTGTTTTTTAATTTCATGTTGTTAACTGTTAAGTTTTAGTACAAAAAAGTACTCTCTCTCTCTCTCTCTCTCTCTCTCTCTCTCTCTCTCTCTCTCTCTCTCTCTCTCTCTCTCTACATATACATATATATATACGTGAAGTCTTGATTCTTTCGATCGCAGAGCGAAGCTTCGTTTCTGAAGAAAGACTTCACTTGGCATACAGAATTAAAAAAAAAAAAAGAAAAAGAAGAAAAACGAACGCCAAAACGTTTTTTAGCAGAAAGTTGAACTTCCCAACACTTCATTTCCCATGATTAAACACTGTTCCCAAACTTCATCTTTCTGGAAAATAAGACAAAAAAGTGCTATAAACGGGTCAGACCTGAAGACAAGCAGGTGCCTTGGTTTTGGTACAAGTTTACACTTTTTAAGTCATTTCCGTTTAGAAATGTTTGACTGATGGCGCCATATCCACCATGTGATTTGCCCCACGTTCATTATGAGAGCAGTTAGTGTCGCTGTACAGGTGAAAATATTGAAGTACTTTCGAAGACTGACGGTAATGTAGGCTATTTTAATCATAGTAGTAATATCTGAAGAACGTCAGTGGATAACTGAACTACATATTGATTAGAATTAGTCTCATTTTCTGCTGGTTGATTTATAAATAATAAAAACAGAACGAAGAACATACCTCTCCTTGTTTCAAATCTCTTCCAAAAATACACGTTAAATATAAATTTTGACAACAGAACGAATGGATATACTCTTTTTTAAAACCTCTTGGACAAATGAACATACCTATTCAATATAAGTAATAAAACAGAACTAGTATGCATACCTCTCCTTGTTTTATGCCACTCAGGCAAATAAAACATACCTATTAAATCGTTACCAAAATGCACCTTTACTTAAACAACACAATCATTAATTTGAACGCATCGAATACTTGATGTTAAACACGGGTTTACTGGAGTAAAACCCGCGGGTTACCTCACCCCACTATATTGAAAGCCCTGAGAAAATCCATACACGTTACTACAGCTGTCTGCGCACTGTCAATTATTTTTTTAGCCATAGTGAAAACAATGGAAATCTGGTCTTCAGTGCAGTCGTTTCTTTTTTCTTAAATTAAAAAAAAATCCATTTTTGAAATTGCATTTCTAAAAGCTTTAATTTTAATGTAAATTTGAACACGTTGTTAAAATGTTAAGAAGGAAGATCCCTACGCAAATATTTCCAGTCATCCTTCTTGTGCAGCGGCTGGTTAATTGCCTGTTTCATTAAGAACCAAACCACGATGAACGAGGTGATTTAAGATGTTATAAAAAGGGCGGAATGTATTTCGTTGTTTTTCTTTCTTTTTCTCTTTTTGTTTTTGTTTTGTTTTCTTTTAGTTTTTCGTCGATCGGGCCGTCATGTCCTGCAGAGAGAGAGAGAGAGAGAGAGAAGAGAGAGAGAGAGAGAGAGAGAGCGAGAGAGAGAGAGAGAGAGAGAGAGAGAGGACGAGGAGAGAGAGAGAGGAGAGAGAGAGGAGAGAGAGTCTTCTTTTTAACAAAAGCTGGTAGAACGTTATTGAAACTAAAGCATATATCCACAAATCATGCATGCTTGCTACATAGCCAAAACAAATGGCCTAATCTGTCTGTCCTCTTTGTCTGTCCGTCTACGTGTGAGTTTTTATGTAGTTCTCTTCAGCTCCACCGTTTGTTCATCTCCACCTCACATCACCCTTCTTTCATTCCATTCCCTCATTTCCCCCCTGCCCCCGTCTTCGCTCTCCTTGTTAAGTATCATCTCTCTCTCTCTCGTCTCCTCTCTCTCTCCCCTCTCCTCTCCCTCTCTCTTTCCCTCTCTCTGCTCTCTCGCTCTCTTCTCCCCTCCTCTCTCTCATCTCTCTCTCTCTGCTGCCCGTGTGTGTGTGGTGTGTGCGGTGCGTGCGTGCGTGCTTGCGTGCGTGCGCGCGCGCGCGTGTGTGTAATAAAGTAATAGGACCATCATTTTGTGCTGTACCATCTTCTGTATTCAGAACGAAAGCATCATTTGTTGTGACGGTTCTCGTCAGTTGATATATTTTTAAATCGGCTACTGCCGCTATCCGAAGAAACTAATTTTATCCTTAACAGTCTCTCCTCTCCGCCCGCCAACTCCTTCCCTCTCACTCCCCACCCCTCTCTGTCTGTTCTGTCCTCTCTCCCCCTAATCTAAGCTCCCCACATACAACTACACAAGTTTGATCGAAAAACGTGTTTCTGTCATCCTTTCGTCTGGAAAATGATCGTTCATCTCCTCTCTTCTTCTCACTTTTTTGTTTTCCATAACCTTTGTCTTGGTTCTCCTGTCATATGTCTACTGCCGTCTTTATAGTCTCGACTGAGATTCGCTGTGTGCGTCTCTGTTCGAGTTGTTTGTCAAAGCTCTGGGAGTTTTGCAGTTTAAGAAAAGTCTTCACCCCACATGCGTTTGGTCCCTCGTCTCATTCTTCGTACTCCGGTCACAAACATTCATAGGAACTCCAGCAGTCTTGTGACTTCCCTGCTCGAGAGATTTGATGGACGGTTTTCAGATTTCAAGGACTCTCTCTCTTCCCTCCTCATCCTCTTCTCTCTCTCTCTCTCTCGTCTCCCCCTCTCTCTCTCTCCCGTGTGTGTGGTGTGGTTGGTGTGTGCTGTGTGTGTGTCTGTGGTGTGTGTGTGGGTGTGTGTGTGTGTTGTGTGTGTTGGTGTAGTGTGTGTGTGGTTTTGTTGGTATGGCTGGTGTGTGTGGGTGTGTGGGGGTGTGCGTGTGTGGGTGTGTGTTTGTGTGTGTGTTGAAGTGTGTGGAGGAAGAGAGAGAGAGAGAGAGATGAGAGAGAGATGAGAGAGAGAGAGAGAGAGAGTGTCTCCATCCACCAACCTCTGAAAACTCACTTGTTTTGCGATAAGATTGTAGAAATAGGGGGGTGATAAGCTTTCATATCTGCAGTGGTAGATGATTCTGCCTAACTGACAGATGTGCTTGAGTGGGTGAAGGGGAATAATAAATGCTTCTCAAAATGAACCCTCAGCAAGCTTATAGTCTCCAAAGCGGAAACCATCTCCAATGGGGAGGAAGCTCACTAACATAAACTCCTGGTCAGATACCGATATTTCGAAACTGATTGTCTGTCTGTCCGTCTGTCTGTCTGTCTGTCTGTGTCCGTCGCTGTCTACCTGTATGCCTGGTGTCTGTGGTGCCTGTGTCTGTCTGTCCGTCTGTCTGTCCGTCTCGTTCTGGTTTTCTCTCTGTCTCTCATTCACTCGCGTTCGGCTCTCACTTACCCCTCCTTCCTCCTCCTCACTCTCTCCTTCATCCCCCCCTCGTTTTTTTTTCTCTCATCACATTTCAAGCGTGCAACAGAGTGGCGCTTAAGTTACAAGAAACAATCTCTCTCTCTCCTCTCTTCTCTCTCTCATCTCCTCTGTATGTCTGTATGTCTAACTGCCTTTGTGGTGTGTGTGTGTGTGTGTGGTGTGTGTGTGGTGTGTGTGTGTGTGTGCGTGTGTGTGGTCTCCCCCCTCTTGTCTGTCTGTCTCTCCCCTCTCTCTCGTGTCTGTCTATGTCTCTCTACGTCTGTCTGTCGCTCTCACCTCTCTCTCTCTCTCTCTTGCGACACACACACACAACACACACACGTACGACGCACGCACGCACGCACGCACGCACGCACGCACACACACACACACCACACTGGCCAT
>JADBJO010031632.1:7500-16550 GCA_016801955.1 Conus betulinus | reverse complement strand
GATAATTTTGGGTGATTTCAATGCGCATTTTTCATTTTCGGGACCTGATTGATCTGTTATATCTTGCAATCGATTCGTTGTTTTTATATAATAATGCAGATTGGGGTTTATATGAGTCAACCCTTCTATCCATAGATCGCAGCATTATTGAACACGAAGATATTGAAGTGTTTTATGACAACTTTAGAAAAGCTATCATATCTGCAGCTGAGAAAGCAATGTCAAAGTGCAAATCTTCTATAGATAAGAAATATCGAGGAAACAGTTGGTGGAATGAAGAATGTGCAGAAGCCGTATCTAATAAAAAGAAAACATACAAAACGTGGCTCAAAGATAGAACTGATGAAAACTTTATTGAAATGAAATGTGTGAAAAGCCACAGTAACAGGGTTGTCGCAAAAGCAAAATGTCTCTATTTCAATCATTTTTGTCATTCAGAAATATCTTCATCTAAGGACATGCACAGAGTATGGAAAAAGGTAAGGGAATCAAAAAAAACAAGTATTATCTACCTTCATATCCTATTAAATTAGAAAAAAAAAAAACTATCCCAATATTATCAGAGAAAGCTGAAGCATTTGTGCAAGCTTTTTCAAAAAATAACTCATCAACTAGACTACATACAGATACCAAAAGTTACAGAGAACTAGAGGAGGAAAAGGATACTTATTTTATCCCACACTGGATCCAAACCATTACTTAAATGCATCTACAACATTTGAAGAATTTAAAGAAGCACTAATGTCATTTTCCTCGAATAAGACAGCTGTTGGATTAGATGGAATTTCATATCAGTTGCTGTGCCACTTACCTTTGTGCTGGAAGCAATTACTTCACTCGTTTTACCAAAAATGTTGGTTAAATGGAACTCTTCCTACTTTCTGGAAGAGGATAGTTGTAATTCCAGTTCCAAAACAAGGTAAACTTAGGTCTGCAGTTGATAGTTACCGACCTATAGCATTAACATCTCAAGTTGGAAAAATATTAGAAAAGATATAGTTGAAAAAACGCGTTTTACATTATTGCGAAAAAAGAATAACATAATTCCAACAATCAAGCAGGTTTCAGAAAAAAGGTAGAAGTACAATTGATCACCTTGTAAAACTTGCAAGTCATGTTAAAAAACAATTTGCTCGTAGAAAAAGTACACTTGCTACTTTCTTTGACAACAGAAAAGCATATGATAGTGTGTGGCATTCTCGTTTACTTTATAAGCTGAAAAACATTGGGATTAATGGTGCAGTGTATCGGTTCATAAAATCTTTCTTATCTGAGAGATCAGTTTGTACTAGGGTTGGTGAATGTTACTCTTCATTTAAAGATATTGACATTGGCATCCCTCAGGGCTCCATTATTGCACCTATTCTATTTACAATTCTCATTCACGATCTTCCCAAAATACTATCTAAAAATATGCATGTAGTGCAATATGCCGATGATACTGCAATGTGGATGGACACAAAACATAAAAAAAAGACAGACAAATAAAGAGAACTATATTATATACACAAAAACTATATCAAATTGAAATTGACAAACTTAATACATATATGAACGAAAATGGACTAGAACTATCAGGAGAAAAGACACAATTAATGTTAACTCAAGGCAAGTCAAGTCAAGTAAACTTTATCATCTCAATTTGAGAAATTAATTTGTGGTCGCACACATTCACAGCAAATAAAAACAATAATTTTGTCACATTACCCATTTTTCAGATATGACATACATTCATATAAAGGAATTTGGATTTCGATTAAAACATCTCGGTTCATAAAATCAATGGACAGGGGGTTTATTTAACAATGGTAAAAATCCAAAAGTTTTGCTTCAACTTGTGCTAGAAAAAATAAAACTCTTCAATATTCCAATGTCAAATTTTTATTTCACTCGTAAATTAAACTGGAGATTCCATATTGAATATCTTATATAACAATGCCAGACAAAGGCTATCTTTACTAAACAAAAATAATAAGTGCACAATCGTTGAGTCAAGATACGCAAACTCTTGTGCCTCTTTCTATTAGTCTGGTTTGTTCAAAATTGATTTACGGACTGGAAGTATATTTTTCAGCTTCTTAAACATTACTGAAGCGATTACAAAGTATAGACAGTAAATTTATTAAAGTAGCCCTTGGTGTTCCAGCGCATTCTAATACTTTTAAAACATATAAAGAAGCTAATCTCTTGTCACTTGATGATCAACGCAAACTAGCAACAGCCAGATATGTAACTAGAAGTCTTTCTGTATCAAATTCAGTAACAAATGAAATTTTTCTTGATGCCAAATCGGATTTTCCTAAAAGGGCACAGAATATTTCTTACCTGCAGCCCACTCGAAATCATACTGATGATTTATTAGAAAAAATGTGACATCGATATTACATCCATTTCAAAACCTCCAGCTATGCTCACAGTTCCTCAATGGGAGCATATTTCTCCAAATTTTGATATAAACTACACTACTCTAAAAAAAAAAAAAAAAAAAAAAAAAAAAAAAACAATATTAATTTGATACCAGTAGAAGCAAAAAAACATCTTGAAACACATATATCACATCATCTTAAAATCTACAAGGATGATTCAGTTTTAGAATCTTATACAGGAGCTGGATATGTAATTCCCAATTTAAAAGTAAAGAAATCATTTTGTATAGGAAAGAACTTTCATTTTTCACTGCTGCACTATATGCAATCCTTATGGCCTTATCTTGGATATCTGATCTTAATGTGTGCAATTTTTAGCATTCTGATCTGTGTTGACTCTAAATCTGTTCTTTGTAGCTTACGAAATTGGGATGCAAATGTAAGGAAAGACTTAATTTTTATATAAAATTTATGATACATTCCGTTATAGCAAAAGGAACTTTGGTAGAGTTCTGCTGGATCCCATCCCATTGTGGTGCCTATGGAAATGAAATAGCTGATAATTAGCAAAAGAGGGTGCTCTTTAAAAAAAAAATCCAGATAGCAGATTAAAGCTGGATAAACATGAAATCAATTCTCTATTAGAAAATTGTATGAACAATGAAAAACTTCCTGCAAAAACGAAAGTGTTATTATGTCAAAGATCATTGTCCAGTATAATTTATAAAATGCGTTTAAACTCGTGGAAAACCAAATTTTCTAAGGATGTAGATTGCGCTTGTGGTCTCCCATTATCTATTTAGCATATTCTTTTTGAATGTCCAGCTCAAACATCTTTATACAATACTAGCCGGTTACCCGGCGTCGCCCGGGTATTATAAGAGAGAGAGAGAGAGAGAGAGAGAGAGAGAGAGAGAGAGAGAGAGAGAGAGAGGAGAGAGAGAGAGAGAGAGAGGGTCTAAGGCCTACATTACTCAGGTCTTCAGCCCTCGTTCAACCATTTGTTTCTTATAAACCGATTAACATAAAGAATGAAGTGAAAAATAAGAAAGAACGGTTTTTAACGGGGGTTCATTTTGATAGAGATGTGGTGAATGGCGTTCCTAACATCCTCTGTATCTGTAAACCGAACGATCATGACAATAGTAATCAGGGCCTAAAACGGAGAACTCTAAAATCAGAGGATTTTTTCAGGTTCTGCTGAATTTTACTTTGCCTTCAGTCCCAAGTCATGATAAAGTGTTCTGTATTTACCTTAGTTAAAAGCAATGTCATACAGAGCATGCTTTTGTTTCTTTCTTAAACAGCAAAATCAGTCTATATCTGTTCCATTTATCACTCAAACTTCTTACATATTAATTCTACTTTTCACATAAAAAACCCTATGCCAGCGAAATTGAAATATCAGAATATTGTCAGGTTGAGCTCGGTGCTTACTGCAAGGTCTGGGGATAGACAATGTTTTTGTTTTTCCCTGTGGAACCAGGATGAGCAGGCGATCAGGGCTGCCAACTCGTGAGCAGCCCACGTACAGCTGTCCATGCGCGAAGCAGGGCATGTCCTGGTGAAGGCCAGCCACCGTCGGCGATTGTCCCTGGGCTTTGTTGATGGACATGGCGAAGCACGTGCGCACAGGGAACTGCAGCCGCTTGAACTGGAAGGGCATGTCGGATGGGATGATGGGGAGCCTTGGCAGGAAGACATCCTCTCCTTTGTTTTGTCCAGTCATAATGGTGACCTCAATGACGTGGGGCATCAGCTGCTTCACGACCAGTCGTGTTCTGTTGCACAGTCGAGGAGCATCCAGGCTTCTCAGCAGCATAATGGGGCATCCCACTTTGAGGTGGAGAGGATGTGGCGGTGTGCCTGGAGGTGTCAGCGAGTGCAAGAACTCTGCTGGGTAGAGCACAGTCTCTGCTTCGTCCACAACTGTGTCCACAGACCGGTAGAGATGTTCTGGCATGGCAGCTGGAGCAGGAACTGTTGGTTGATGGCATTGACCATGTCATTCCTGGGAGCTAGAATGGCTTTCTCACTAAGCCACGCTTGGTTCATGTACTTTGTGTCAGGTGTGGGTAAACGTTTTGCTGCAGCTCCTCGCCGTCTGCTACCAGCTGTGCACAGTCTTTTGGGATGGTGATTAAGTCTTCTTGGTCTCTGGGTACCTGTCCATTGCCGATGGAGAGGAGCTGATCAGCAAAGTGTTGCGCCACTTCATCTCCCTGCAAATAAGCCCTCATGTTGGTAGTCAGGGTGATCTTGTGAACGCCCATCCATAGAGGTGAGGACTTGAGACAGGCTGCAAGTTCATCTGCTGGTGTTCCTCTGTTGATGATGGGCAGGGTTTGGCGGAAGTCTCCAGCAAGAAGGAGAGTGACACCACCAAGGACACCACCACCTCTGAGGTCCTGTAGGGTATGGTCAAGTGCTGCGAGGGCTAGCTTGTGGGCCATGGTGCATTCATCCATACAATTAAGTGGCAGCGTCTGAGAACCTCGGCTTCATCAGTTCCTTTGCTGATGTTACACGTAGGGGACTCCATGTGTGGCAGGTTGGGAGGCACTTTAAATGTAGAATGAGCAGTCCTGTCCCCAGTTAGCAGAATTGCAGCAATGCCCGAACTTGCAACAGCGATGGCTATTTTGCCTTGCTGCCAGACTGTTGCAGGCAGCAGGTTGAGCACAAGGGTCTTGCCAGTGCCGCCTGGTGCATCAAGGAAGATAATCCCACCAGCGCTTTGTGTGACGTTGTTCAGGACATGATGGTAGGCAGCGGCCTGGTCATGTAGCAGCTTAGATTCGTTTTCTGCCACGTACTGAGCCATGTCGTCAGTGTTGTAGCTGGTTTCACGGAGCAGATGCCTGGAAACGTGCACACGTTGATCTCGTTTAGGTGCAAGCAGACCATACAGGTGGAGCGCCTTCCTCCGTTTGCCCAGGACTTTGTCTTCCTGCAGGATGAGGGTCATTGAAGATGGCATCGTTGTAGCTTGCAGTCTGACTGGGCTGGTGCCAGCGCACCTGCACACACACACACACACACACACACACACACACACACACACAGAGAGAGAGAGAGAGAGAGAGAGAGAGAGAGAGAGAGAGAGAGAGAGAGAGAGAGAGAGTTAAGATACGATACTGAAAGGTATCTAATCAAAGTTGAGCAGACTAAAAAAAAACAGAATATAATAGATTCTCTCTCTCTCTCTCTCTCTCTCTCTCTCTCTCTCTCACACACACACACACACACACACACACACACACACACACACACACACATATATATATATATATATATATATATATATATATATATATATATGTATATGTATGTATGTATGTACACTCACATACATGCACATTCACATTTATGCATGCACTCAAATAAGCACGAACATGATTAAGCTACAGATTGATTTCAGATGTGCACATCATACTGTAAATCAGAATTAAAAAGCCAAATTATATAAGGTATCATCAATAAGAACCTATGAACATATGTACCTAACTACACACACATACACGCATGCACGCACACCTATACACACATGTTTCCATGTTTGCACACACACACAGTGACACACACACATATCACAGCAGATTATGATTTGTTTAAAAGTGCAAAGGACCTGAGGTCAGAACTGTTCCTGGTCCTGTGGCCTGGGCGAAACCTGAAGGATAACAACGTTAGGGGCACACGGTGTTAGAGAAGCTTGGCGTTAGGGGTACTGACGTTGAGATACTCAAATTTAGAGTCACCGGGGCGTAAGCTATTTAGTTGTAATGATGAGCTAAAATATGAGCTTTGTCTCTTGCAGTCAATCCTGGTCTCTTAACCATGCGTCTTTTCTACGTCCCATTCAGACTCTATCGCCTCCCCGAAAGACGAAGTATGGCTACCCATGTGGCGGATGAAAAAAAGGTCATACACGCAAAAATGCATCCCATAGGGGGTGCTCACATCAGTGTTTACATTTGTACAGAGTTATCATTGCATTCATTGATATATGTATGACAGTAAAAATACATCAGTTTTAGAAGAGAAACTGACCTTGTGCAGGACATCTTCAGACATGCTCTCTTTGTGCTTGTGCCACAGCTGTTGTGGGTTGGCCAGTCCACACGCCACGATCATGATGGCGAACAGGTCTCGCAGCTTGTATGCCGAATGACTGACTGTGGCCTCTTGCAGTGTTGCATCCCAGTGGGTGTCGTCATCAAGGAGACTCCTTTTACAGCAAGCTTCTCTGAAAGTTGCGCACACAACATCAACTGTCCGCAAGGCATCGAAAGACGTGGGGCCTGGCACCACATGCAGCAGGAGTCTCAGACAAAAACACTCGAAGTTTGAGGGGTGGACTGTGTAGACTCTGCCCAAGGTGTCGCAGGACTTGATGTCTGGGTTGGCCAGCCACGGGAGTGCCTTGAAGACGTCGCTTCCATTTCCGACTGCCTTTGTCCCATCTGTAGAATTCAGGTACTTGGCAGTACAGGAGCGTCCTCGCAAAGTCATCCTGCTGGCAGAGGTCGAAGAAGGCTGTCAGAGTTGTCTTAGGTGTGGTTTTTCAGCTCTGGCTGCCATGGTGGTGTCTGTAAAGTAGACTCTTTGGCCATTTTGCAGGTGTACGCTCATGTGTTGCACAGGTGGGTAGCGCTGGTGAATGGGGAAGTTAGGGATGCGCCACACTGCCTCGCTGGTACAAATGTACCGTCCTGTTTGGTATATGGCCACCTCATCTCGTGGAGCTCCTGTGGCTCAACTGCAAACATAGCCTGGTCACTGCCTTTGTTGATGTATTTGCATATATATTTGACTGACTTCACAGAGGAGCAGAACTCAACATTGAGATGGGCAGCAAACACCTTTGACAAAAGTGGGCAGTATGGCACAGTCCACCTGTTGTCCACTTCAAGTTCGTGGTGATCCTTCATGGTGATCTTGGCAGTGTACCCACCATCCTCTGGCTTTCTTCGGCGGTAGAGAGGGTAGCCATCTCGATCGGTCTGGGTCTCCTGCAGTAGTGGCTTTGGAAACTTTTTTGCTGCACTGGCCATCCTTCATGCAGGGAGAGCTGGGGTTCAAGGCACCACAGGGCCCATGGATCATGTTGTTCTTGACAATGTTGAACAGCTCTCCATCCACTTGTGGGTTTGGCAGTTCAGCGCTGATGAATTTGTCTACATCTGTTGGACGAATCTTTGGAGTTTGCCATGTCAAAATGTGGGAATGCGGGAGACCGCGCTTTTGCCACTCGATGGTGCACATGTGGCACTTGGTGACACCAAAGATACAGCCCCTGGTGATGAGATCCATCAGTTTCAGTACTTTCAGATGGAACACTCAGGCCACCAGATCGTGTCGGTCTTGAGCACGTTGTCCTTCAGCCAGTTGATCTGTGATCTCATGCCAGGATGGGTTGCACGTGAGGGTCAAGAAGAGGTCTGGCCAGCCGTATTTCCTGACGTACGTCATAGCATCCTGCGTGCGTTCGTGCATGTATCGCGGACCACCTGTGAAAGAGGAGGGCAGGATAATAGGCTGACCGATGTTGGCAGCAGCAGTGTCTTGAGCCACAGCATCTTTGAGGTGGATATACTCTGTTGCACGCAGGGTTTGCTGGTTGTACCGGAAGTATTACAGGCGTTCTGTTTCAATTTTCGCGTACATATCAACCAAAAACTGACTAAAGAGGTGCCTGGCATTGAGAAGATGGTTCAGTCTTCCTGTTCGGGATCATGATTCTGTAGGCATAGAAATCCACAGCGGACACTTTTTTCTCAGAGGGAAGGCCTGTGGCTGGGTCAGCTTGATGCAGGTTAATGCTGTAACCATCCTCGCCGTATGGGAAGAGCAGCGGGTACTGCAGGGCATCGTAAGATCTGTGTGTCTCTGCAACTCGTTGAAGGTGACTGTCGTGCTTTTGGAGTACAATGTGACGCTTTCCAAAGTCCTGACCGACGATAACAACTGCGACTTTGTCTGCAGATGGAGCATTGAATCTGCGTGGATGCTGGTTTGCAGGGGCTTTGTCGGGTTGTATAACAATCCTGTGCTCAGGCAAGTGCGCTTTGTCCAGGGCTGTCTTGAGGCTGGCTACGTAAGGGTTGTGAGAGCGCAGCATGGCTTGCTGGCGCTGAATGATCTCTGGTTTCACACCTGGCATAACCTCACAGCATCTGGTAGCTTTTTTTTCACTGTCTCCCATAAAGTAAATCTGGACAAACTGTGGTTTGATTGATGGCTGCGGCAGCAGGGACCCAATGCTGTGGTAGACCTGTCCCTGCACCTTGAATGTAGGCATGTATCCAGGCAGCTTTACCTCCCGTGCACATCCGAAGCTAGTTATTTGGAAAGCAGAGTTATACTTTCGTATGCTTGAAAGGACATGACTGGTGTCTGCAGAGTTCCCAAGGAGATAGGATCGAAGAGGCTCTGGCGGTTCAATCAGGGGTGGCAGTCTGACCTGCCACTGTTGCAGCAGATTCCTGGTGCCTCCCCTCTCCACTTCAGAGCATGGCAATGTGGGCACTCTGCTGACAAAAGTGCCGATGAAAACGTTCTTGTGGTTACTGTAGAGGGTTGAAGCGCTGTAATGAAATGCTGAGTTAAGCCATCTGATTTTGGTTGGTTGTCATAAAACCCTAGCGCTCACACGTCTGTCATGTTCTTGTTCTATTCTAACCT
>JADBJO010031632.1:0-2500 GCA_016801955.1 Conus betulinus | reverse complement strand
AGAGCCATGCGATTTACAGAATCAAAGGCTTTCTTGAAATCTACAAATGCCACATAGAGTTTTGATTACAAGAAGATATTTATGTACCATTGAATATAGCTCTATGGTGCTGTAATTGGCTCTAAAACCTGCTTGTTCCTCCATTATTTTCTCTTCACTTTCAGCCTTTATTTGGTAAGTATAGACTTTACTTAAATGCTGGTAAGTGCTATTCTACGTTAGTTGTTGGGATTGTTCACATCTTTTTTTCACAAATAGGTATAATAAAATACTTTGCCCATTCATGAAAGGTGCCGTTTTCAAAAAGTTGTCGAAATAAATGACAAGGAAATCGATTACAGTTGAATTTGCATGCTTGAACGATTCCGTCTGGTCCTGCGCTCTTTCCTCATTTTAAATGCTGAATACCAGCAACGACTTCATCCATAGATATAGGATTGTGTAATAATGGCTCACTTTCATTCTCTTCTTCTCCCAAGTTAGTCTCTTCCCTCCGTAACATTGTTATCAACATTATGGAAAACATACCTAAAATGATCATGCCACTGTTGAACCGAGATTTCGTTATAAACAAAACTCTTTTTATTTACAGATCTTATCAATGACCAGAACATTTTAGAATCCTTAACTGAAGTCTTCAGTTTTTTTAATCTATTTTCTGAAAACTCCAGTTCTTTTATTTTCCATAGCGTAACATACTCTTTTCTCGATGAAGCATATTCATCTTTTTTTTTAATCTTTATCCTTGACTGTTTTGCATCACTGGACTCTTTTCAATTATCTTTTAAACTTCCTGTTTCTTTCGTTCGCATTCACTATCAAACCAATCATTACATTTTCTAATATTTTTTACAAACAACTCGAACCCTACAAGCTGCAGCTCTGCACAAAGCACTGACAAATTCATCGAGGCTCTCATTCACATTAAAAATGTAGTAAATAATGAAGGGGGGGGGGGGGGGGGGGGGGGGCTGAGACGAAGCTGGGGGAAGGGGGGGGGGGAGGGGAGAACTAGTATCTTTAAATCCAATGAAACCTAAATTCTCACTATGCGTAAGAATACATGTACATAAAACGGAGTAAGGTTGGGGGAGGGGGGGGGGAGTGCGAGTGTGTGTGGTGGGGGGGGGGGAGGGAGAAAAAACAAATTGGTTGTCGAAGCTCGAAGGGGAATAAGAGTGAGGGAGGAGAAAGAAGTGGCAGTGCTGGGTGTCAAAATAGCACGATAAGAATTATACTTAGTTTGAGGTTTTTTTTTTTTTTTTTTTTTTTTCGGGGTGGGGGTGGGTGGGGGGGGGGGGGGGGGGGGGGTCGTACAATAAAAAAAAACCTTCTCTGATAGAAATGGAAGAGCTTCGGCATTCACTTCTAGATAAGGGGAGGGTGAGGGTGAGAATGGGGGGGGGGGGGGGGGGGGGGGTGGGGGGGGGGGGGGGGGGGGGGGGGGGGGGGGGGGGGGGGGGGGGGGGGTAGGGGGGGGGGGGGGGGGGGGGAGTATGACGCAGTGGCGTCGGCGTTGATCGTTTTCAATGATCTTTTCACCGAAGTAAAAGCATCAGCATAATAAAATTTCACATTCTTTTAACACATTTCACACATAAGATCTTGGATGTGTGTATGGTGTGTAAAGGGGGAGAGAGGTAGGGTGAAACATACAGTGAGGGAGAAATTGTGGGAAGGGGGGGGGGGGGGGATTAGCGTTTAAAATCCAGTGAAATCGAAATACCGACTGTGCATAAAAGTAAATGTTCATAAGATTGGATGGGTAGAGGAGACGGGATTTGGAGGGGGGGGGGGGGGGGGGGGGGTTTAGGAGGGTGGGTGGGGGGTGGGGGGGGGGGGGGGGGGGGGGGGGGGGGGGGGGGGGGGGGGGGGGGGGGGGGGGGGGGGGGTGGGGGGGGGGGGGTGTCCTCGATGAAGGCTGCCGTCCGTCGCAGTTCCTCCAGGGTGCCGTACAGCTTGGCTTCCACAGCTGTCGGTGTTGGCCAGTACTTTCCCCTGGATGCTGCATACGTCGTACAGACTTGAAGGATGTGGTCGGTTGTCATTGGTCCCTCACCACAAGGGCACTCTCCACTCTGTCCAATGCCAAATTTTGTGTGCATGTGGTGGAGCAGGCGATTGTGTCCAGTCCCTCAGGCGGAAGATCTTGACCTGTTCCCGTCGTCCCAGCAAATGGTATGTGTCTTCTGGGTTGTATTTGGGATGCAGGAGGCGCCATTTTATTCCTTGCTGTGCCTTGATGATTGTCCTATTTTCATCGTATGACACCAGGTTGTTGGCCTGCTCCTTCTGTGCACCGTCTTTTGCCAGAATGTCCGCTTTTTTCGTTGCCTCTGATGCCACAGTGTGCTGGTACCCATTGTATCACCACTTTCTCCACTCTGGCACTCAGGGCAACAAGGGCTGAAGTGAGATGGTTCTGTTCTTTGCAGCGGGAGTTCTTGAGGGCTTGGAGCATGGAGAGAGCGTCAGAGAACACCACCACCTGCCCTGTTGT
>JADBJO010031631.1:5000-16551 GCA_016801955.1 Conus betulinus | reverse complement strand
TGAACAAACACACAGAAGACAGACATGGAGCATCAAATCATCCATCACTCCCTCTGAACACACACACACAGACAGACATGGAGCATCAAATCATCCATCACTCCCTCTGAACACACACAGACAGACATGGAGCATCAAATCATCCATCACTCCCTCTGAACAAACACACACAGAAGACAGACATGGAGCATCAAATCATCCGTCACTCCTTCTGAACAAACACAGAAGACAGACATGGAGCATCAAATCATCCATCACTCCTCTGAACACACACACAAGACAGACATGGAGCATCAAATCATCCATCACTCCCTCTGAACACACACAGTAGACAGACAGACATGGAGCATCAAATCATCCATCACTCCCTCTGAACACACACACAAAAGACAGACATGGAGCATCAAATCATCCATCACTCCCTCTGAACACACACACAGAAGACAGACATGGAGCATCAAATCATCCATCACTCCCTCTGAACACACACACACAGAAGACAGACATGGAGCATCAAATCATCCATCACTCCCTCTGAACACACACAGAAGACAGACATGGAGCATCAAATCATCCCATCACTCCCTCTGAACACACACACACAGAAGACAGACATGGAGCATCAAATCATCCATCACTCCCTCTGAACACACACACACAAGACAGACATGGAGCATCAAATCATCCATCACTCCTTTGAAACACACACACACACAAGACAGACATGGAGCATCAAATCATCCATCACTCCCTCTGAACACACACACACAGAGACAGACATGGAGCATCAAATCATCCATCACTCCCTCTGAACACACACAGAAGACAGACATGGAGCATCAAATCATCCGTCACTCCCTCTGAACACACACACAAGAAGACAGACATGGAGCATCAAATCATCCATCACTCCCTCTGAACAAACACACAGAAGACAGACATGGAGCATCAAATCATCCGTCACTCCCTCTGAACAAACACACACAGAAGACAGACATGGAGCATCAAATCATCCATCACTCCCTCTGAACACACACACAGAAGACAGACATGGAGCATCAAATCATCCATCACTCCCTCTGAACACACACACACAGACAGACATGGAGCATCAAATCATCCATCACTCCCTCTGAACAAACACACAAGACAGACATGAGCATCAAATCATCCGTCACTCCCTCTGAACACACACAGAAGACAGACATGGAGCATCAAATCATCCATCACTCCTTCTGAACAAACACACAGAAGACAGACATGGAGCATCAAATCATCCATCACTCCCTCTGAACACACACACAGAAGACAGACATGGAGCATCAAATCATCCATCACTCCCTCTGAACACACACACAGACAGACATGGAGCATCAAATCATCCGTCACTCCCTCTGAACAAACACACAGAAGACAGACATGGAGCATGGAAACATCCATCCACACTCCCTCTGAACACACAGAAGACAGACATGGAGCATCAAATCATCCATCACTCCCTCTGAACAAACACACAGACAGACATGGAGCATCAAATCATCCATCACTCCCTCTGAACACACACACAGAAGACAGACATGGAGCATCAAATCATCCATCACTCCCTCTGAACACACACACAGACAGACATGGAGCATCAAATCATCCATCACTCCCTCTGAACAACACACACACACAGACACAGACATGGAGCATCAAATCATCCATCACTCCCTCTGAACACACACACACAAAGACAGACATGGAGCATCAAATCATCCGTCACTCCCTCTGAACACACACACAGAAGACAGACATGGAGCATCAAATCATCCATCACTCCCTCTGAACACACACACACAGACAGACATGGAGCATCAAATCATCCATCACTCCCTCTGAACACACACAAGAAGACAGACATGGAGCATCAAATCATCCGTCACTCCCTCTGAACAAACACACAGAAGACAGACATGGAGCATCAAATCATCCGTCACTCCCTCTGAACACACACACAGACAGACATGGAGCATCAAATCATCCGTCACTCCCTCTGAACACACACAGAAGACAGACATGGAGCATCAAACCATCCATCACTCCCTCTGAACACACACAGAAGACAGACATGGAGCATCAAATCATCCATCACTCCCTCTGAACACACAGACAGAGACAGACATGGAGCATCAAATCATCCATCACTCCCTCTGAACAAACACACAGAAGACAGACATGGAGCATCAAAATCATCCATCACTCCCTCTGAACAACACACACAGACAGACATGGAGCATCAAATCATCCATCACTCCCTCTGAACACACACACAGAAGACAGACATGGAGCATCAAATCATCCATCACTCCCTCTGAACACACACACAGACAGACATGGAGCATCAAATCATCCATCACTCCCTCTGAACAAACACACAGAAGACAGACATGGATGGCTGGTCATAATCATCCATTAAGCCCAACGTTCTGGTCAGAAAAATCACAGTTAAGCAAACGTTCTGGTCAGAAAATCTGACCATTCAGCCCAACGTTCTGGTAAAAAAAAAGTCTCACTGTTAAGCCCAACACGTTCTGGTCAGGAAATCTGGCCATTAATCCCAACACGTTCATAAAAAAAATCTGACTGTTAAGCCCAACGTTCTGGTCAGGAGAATCATCCATCGTGGTCCACAGACAGCACATGGAGCATCGTTCTGGTCATCATCTGACCATTCAGACCAACGTTCTGGGTCAGGAGATCTGACCATTCAGCCCAACATTCTGGTCAGGAGATCATCCATCACATGACCATTCAGCCCAACGTTCATCAAATCATCCATCACTCCCTCTGAACAAACACACAGAAGACAGACATGGAGCATCAAATCATCCATCACTCCCTCTGAACACACACAGAAGACAGACATGGAGCATCAAATCATCCATCACTCCCTCTGAACAAACACACAGAAGACAGACATGGAGCATCAAATCATCCATCTCTCCCTCTGAACACACACAAGAAGACAGACATGGAGCATCAAATCATCCATCACTCCCTCTGAACACACACACAGACAGACAGACATGGAGCATCAAATCATCCATCACTCCTCTGAAACAACACACACAGACAGACATGTAGCATCAAATCATCCATCCATCACTCCCTCTGAAATGCACACAAAAAGACAGACATGGAGCATCAAATCATCCATCACTCCCTCTGAACTCACACACAGAAGACAGACATGGAGCATCAAATCATCCATCACTCCCTCTGAACACACACACAGAAGACAGACATGGAGCATCAAATCATCCGTCACTCCATCTGAACACACACAGAAGACAGACATGGAGCATCAAATCATCCGTCACTCTGTCTGAACACACACAGAAGACAGACATGGAGCATCAAATCATCCATCACTCCCTCTGAACAAACACACAGAGACAGACATGGAGCATCAAATCATCCATCACTCCCTCTGAACACACACAGACACAGACAGGACATGGAGCATCAAACATCCATCACTCCCTCTGAACACACACACACAAAGACAGACATGGAGCATCAAATCATCCATCACTCCCTCTGAACACACACAAGACAGACATGGAGCATCAAATCATCCATCACTCCCTCTGAACTCACACACAGAAGACAGGCATGGAGCATCAAATCATCCGTCACTCCCTCTGAACACACACACAGACAGACATGGAGCATCAAATCCATCACTCCCTCTGAACAAACACACACAGAAGACAGACATGGAGCATCAAATCATCCATCACTCCCTCTGAACACACACACACAAAGAAGACAGACATGGAGCATCAAATCATCCATCACTCCCTCTGAACACACAGAAGACAGACATGGAGCATCAAATCATCCATCACTCCCTCTGAACAAACACACAGAAGACAGACATGGAGCATCAAACATCCATCACTCCCTCTGAACACACACAGAAGACAGACATGGAGAATCAAATCATCCATCACTCCTCTGAACAAACAGACAGACAGACAGACAGGAGCATCAAATCATCCATCACTCCCTCTGAACACACACACAGACAGACATGGAGCATCAAATCATCATCACACTCCTCTGAACAAACACACACAGAAGACAGACATGGAGCATCAAATCATCCATCACTCCCTCTGAACAAACACACAGAGAGACATGGAGCATCAAATCATCCATCACTCCCTCTGAACACACACACAGAAGACAGACATGGAGCATCAAATCATCCATCACTCCCTCTGAACACACACACAGACAGACATGGAGCATCAAATCATCCATCACTCCCTCTGAACACACACACAAAAGACAGACATGGAGCATCAAATCATCCGTCACTCGCTCTGAACTCACACACAGAAGACAGACATGGAGCATCAAATCATCCATCACTCCCTCTGAACACACACACACAGACATGGAGCATCAAATCATCCGTCACTCCCTCTGAACACACACACAGAAGACAGACATGGAGCATCAAACCATCCATCACTCCCTCTGAACACACACACAGAAGACAGACATGGAGCATCAAATCATCCATCACTCCCTCTGAACACACACAGAAGACAGACATGGAGCATCAAATCATCCATCACTCCCTCTCTGAACACACACACAGAAGACAGACATGCAGCATCAAAATCATCCATCACTCCCTCTGAACACACACAGACAGACATGGAGCATCAAATCATCCATCACTCCCTCTGAACACACACACAGAAGACAGACATGGAGCATCAAATCATCCATCACTCCCTCTGAACACACAGAAGACAGACATGGAGCATCAAATCATCCATCACTCCCTCTGAACAAACACAGAAGACATTGAGCCCAACGTTCTGGTCAGATAATCTGACTGTTAAGCCCAACGTTCTGGTCAGAAAATCACACACAAGACCCAACGTTCTGGTCAGAAAATCTGACCATTCAGCCCAACGTTCTGGTAAAAAAAAAACACACAGAAGAAGACCAACGTTCTGGTCAGGAAATCTGGCCATTAAGCCCAACGTTCTGGTAAAAAAATCTGACTGTTAAGCCCAACGTTCTGGTCAGGAGATCTGACCATTCATCACCAACGTTCTGGTCAGGAGATCAGACCATTCAGACCAACGTTCATGGTCAGGAGATCTGACCATTCAGCCCAACATTCTGGTCAGGAGATCTGACCATTCAGAACAACGTTCATCAAATCATCCATCACTCCTCTGAACAAACACACAGAAGACAGACATCGAGCATCAAATCATCCATCACTCCCTCTGAACACACAGAAGACAGACATGGAGCATCAAATCATCCATCACTCCCTCTGGAACAAACACACAGAAGACAGACATGGAGCATCAAATCATCCATCACTCCCTCTGAACACACACAGAAGACAGACATGGAGCATCAAATCATCCATCACTCCCTCTGAACAAACACACAGAAGACAGACATGAGCATCAAATCATCCATCACTCCCTCTGAACAAACACACAGAAGACAGACATGGAGCATCAAATCATCCATCACTCCCTCTGAACACACACAGAAGACAGACATGGAGCATCAAATCATCCATCACTCCTCCCTCTGACACACACACAGAAGACAGACATGGAGCATCAAATCATCCGTCACTCCATCTGAACACACACACAGACAGACAGACATGGAGCATCAAATCATCCGTCACTCCCTCTGAACACACACAGAAGACAGACATGGAGCATCAAATCATCCATCACTCCCTCTGAACACACACACAGACAGACATGGAGCATCAAATCATCCATCACTCCCTCTGAACACACACACAGACAGACATGGAGCATCAAATCATCCATCACTCCCTCTGAACGCACACACAAGACAGACATGGAGCATCAAATCATCCGTCACTCCTCTGAACACACACACAGAAGACAGACATGGAGCATCAAATCATCCATCACTCCCTCTGAACACACACACAGAAGACAGACATGGAGCATCAAATCATCCATCACTCCCTCTGAACACACACAGAAGACAGACATGGAGCATCAAATCATCCATCACTCTCTGAACTGAACACACACAGAAGACAGACATGGAGCATCAAATCATCCATCACTCCCTCTGAACACACACAGAAGACAGACATGGAGCATCAAATCATCCGTCACTCCCTCTGAACACACACAGAAGACAGACATGGAGCATCAAATCATCCATCACTCCCTCTGAACACACACACAGAAGACAGACATGGAGCATCAAATCATCCATCACTCCCTCTGAACACACACACAGAAGACAGACATGGAGCATCAAATCATCCATCACTCCCTCTGAACACACACACATAAGACAGACATGGAGCATCAAATCATCCATCACTCCCTCTGAACAAACACACAGAAGACAGACATGGAGCATCAAAATCATCCATCACTCCCTCTGAACACACACAGAAGACAGACATGGAGCATCAAATCATCCATCACTCCCTCTGAACAAACACACAGAAGACAGACATGGAGCATCAAATCATCCATCACTCCTTCTGAACACACACAGACAGACATGGAGCATCAAATCATCCATCACTCCCTCTGAACAAACACAGAGAAGACAGACATGGAGCATCAAATCATCCATCACACCCTCTGAACAAACACACAGAAGACAGACATGGAGCATCAAATCATCCATCACTCCCTCTGAACAAACACACAAAAAAAAACAGACATGGAGCATCAAATCATCCATCACTCCCTCTGAACACACACAGACAGACAGACATGGAGCATCAAATCATCCATCACTCCCTCTGAACACACAGAAGACAGACATGGAGCATCAAATCATCCATCACTCCCTCTGAACAAACACACAGAAGACAGACATGGAGCATCAAATCATCCATCACTCCCTCTGAACAACACACAGAAGACAGACATGGAGCATCAAATCATCATCACACCCTCTGAACACACACACAGAAGACAGACATGGAGCATCAAATCATCCATCACTCCCTCTGAACACACACACAGACACAGACATGGAGCATCAATCATCATCCATCACTCCCTCTGAACACACACACAGACAGACATGGAGCATCAAATCATCCATCCATCACTCCCTCTGAACACACACACAGAAGACAGACATGGAGCATCAAATCATCCATCACTCCCCTCTGAACACACACACAGAAGACAGACATGGAGCATCAAATCATCCATCACTCCTCTGAACAAACACACACAGAAGACAGACATGGAGCATCAAACCATCCGTCACTCCCTCTGAAACACACACACACAACAGACATGGAGCATCAAATCATCCGTCACTCCCTCTGAACACACACAGAAGACAGACATGGAGCATCAAATCATCCATCACTCCCTCTGAACACACACACACAGACAGACATGGAGCATCAAATCATCCATCACTCCCTCTGAACAAACACACAGAAGACAGACATGGAGCATCAAATCATCCATCACTCCCTCTGAACAAACACACAGAAGACAGACATGGAGCATCAAATCATCCATCACTCCCCTCTGAACAAACACACAGAAGACAGACATGGAGCATCAAATCATCCATCACTCCCTCTGAACACACACACACATACAGACATGGAGCATCAAATCATCCATCACTCCCTCTGAAAACACACAAGACAGACATGGAGCATCAAATCATCCATCACTCCCTCTGAACACACACACAGAGACAGACATGGAGCATCAAATCATCCATCACTCCCCTCTGAACACACACACAGAAGACAGACATGGAGCATCAAATCATCATCACACCCTCTGAACAACACACACAGAAGACAGACATGGAGCATCAAATCATCCATCACTCCCTCTGAACACACAGACAGACAGACATGGAGCATCAAATCATCCATCACTCCCTCTGAACACACAGACAGAAGACAGACATGGAGCATCAAATCATCCATCACTCCCTCTGAACAAACACAGAGAGACAGACATGGAGCATCAAATCATCATCACACCCTCTGAACACACACAGAAGACAGACATGGAGCATCAAATCATCCATCACTCCCTCTGAACACACACACAGAAGACAGACATGGAGCATCAAATCATCCATCACTCCCTCTGAACACACACAGAGAAGACAGACATGGAGCATCAAATCATCCATCACTCCCTCTGAACAAACACACAGACAGACATGGAGCATCAAATCATCCTCACTCCCTCTGAACACACACACACAGACAGACATGGAGCATCAAATCATCCATCACTCCCTCTGAACAACACACAGACAGACATGAGCATCAAATCATCCATCACTCCCTCTGAACACACACACAAGACAGACATGGAGCATCAAAATCATCCGTCACTCCCTCTGAACTCACACACAGAAGACAGACAAGCATCAAATCATCCATCCGTCACTCCCTCTGAACACACACACACAGACAGACATGGAGCATCAAATCATCCGTCACTCCCTCTGAACACACACAGAAGACAGACATGGAGCATCAAACCATCCATCACTCCCTCTGAACACACACACAGAAGACAGACATGGAGCATCAAATCATCCATCACTCCCTCCCTCTGAACACACAGAAGACAGACATGGAGCATCAAATCATCCATCACTCCCTCTGAACAAACACACAGAAGACAGACATTGAGCCCAACGTTCTGGTCAGATAATCTGACTGTTAAGCCAACGTTCTGGTCAGAAAATGACTGTTAAGCCCAACGTTCTGGTCAGAAAATCTGACCATTCAGCCCAACGTTCTGGTAAAAAAAAAGTCTGACTGTTAAGCCCAACGTTCTGGTCAAGAAATCATCCATTAAGCCCAACGTTCTGGTAAAAAAAACTGACTGTTAAGCCCAACGTTCTGGTCAGGACATGGGATCTGACCATTCAGCCCAACGTTCTGGTCAGGAGATCTGACCATTCAGACCAACGTTCTGGTCAGGAGATCTGACCATCAAATCCCAACGTTCTGGTCAGGAGATCTGACCATTCAGCCCAACGTTCAGATCAAATCATCCATCAAATCATCTCCATCACTCCCTCTGAACACACACAGAAGACAGACATGGAGCATCAAATCATCCATCTCTCCCTCTGAACACACACAGAAGACAGACATGGAGCATCAAATCATCCATCACTCCCTCTGAACAAACACACAGAAGACAGACATGGAGCATCAAATCATCCATCACTCCCTCTGAACACACACAGAAGACAGACATGGAGCATCAAATCATCCATCACTCCCTCTGAACAAACACACAGAAGACAGACATTGAGCATCAAATCATCCATCACTCCCTCTGAACACACAGAAGACAGACATGCAGCATCAAATCATCCATCACTCCCTCTGAACACACACAGAAGACAGACATGGAGCATCAAATCATCCACCACTCCCTGTGAACACACACAGAAGACAGACATGGAGCATCAAATCATCCGTCACTCCCTCTGAACACACACAGAAGAAGACAGACATGGAGCATCAAATCATCCATCACTCCCTCTGAACACACACACAGAAGACACAGACATGGAGCATCAAAAATCATCCATCACTCCCTCTGAACACACACACAGAAGACAGACATTGAGCATCAAATCATCCATCACTCCCTCTGAACACACACACAGAAGACAGACATGGAGCATCAAATCATCCATCACTCCCTCTGAACACACACACACAGAAGACAGACATGGAGCATCAAATCATCCGTCACTCCCTCTGACACACACAGAAGACAGACATGGAGCATCAAATCATCCGTCACTCCCTCTGAACACACACACAGAAGACAGACATGGAGCATCAAATCATCCACTCACTCCCTCTGAACACACACAGAAGACAGACATGGAGCATCAAATCATCCATCACTCCCTCTGAACAAACACACAGACAGACATGGAGCATCAAATCATCCATCACTCCCTCTGAACACACACACAGACAGACATGGAGCATCAAATCATCCATCACTCCCTCTGAACACACACACATAAGACAGACATGGAGCATCAAATCATCCATCACTCCCTCTGAACAAACACACAGAAGACAGACATGGAGCATCAAAATCATCCATCACTCCCTGTGAACACACACAGAAGACAGACATGGAGCATCAAATCATCCATCACTCCCTCTGAACAAACACACAGAAGACAGACATGGAGCATCAAATCATCCATCACTCCTTCTGAACACACACAGACAGACATGGAGCATCAAATCATCCATCACTCCTCTGAGCAAACACACAGAAGACAGACATGGAGCATCAAATCATCCATCACACCCTCTTAACAAACACACAGAAGACAGACATGGAGAATCAAATCATCCATCTCCCTCTGAACAAACACACACAGAAGACAGACATGGGAGCAACAAATCATCCATCACTCCCTCTGAACACACACACAGACAGACATGGAGCATCAAATCATCCATCACTCCCCTCTGAACACACAGAAGACAGACATGGAGCATCAAATCATCCATCACTCCCTCTGAACAAACACACAGAAGACAGACATGGAGCATCAAATCATCCACCACTCCCTCTGAACACACACATAGAAGACAGACATGGAGCATCAAATCATCGATCACACCCTCTGAACACACACACACAGAAGACAGACATGGAGCATCAAATCATCCATCACTCCCTCTGAACACACACACACAGACAGACATGGAGCATCAAATCATCCATCACTCCCTCTGAAACACACACACAGAAGACATACATGGAGCATCAAATCATCCATCGCTCCCTCTGAACAAATACAGACAGACATGGAGCATCAAATCATCCATCACACCCTCTGAACACACACAGAAGACAGACATGGAGCATCAAATCATCCATCACACCCTCTGAACACACACACAGAAGACAGACATGGAGCATCAAATCATCCATCACTCACTCCCTCTGAACAAACAGACAGACAGACATGGAGCATCAAATCATCCATCACTCCCTCTGAACACACAGAAGACATACATGGAGCATCAAATCATCCATCACTCCCTCTGAACAAATACAGACAGACATGGAGCATCAAATCATCCATCACACCCTCTGAACACACACAGAAGACAGACATGGAGCATCAAATCATCCATCACACCCTCTGAACACACACACAGAAGACAGACATGGAGCATCAAATCATCCATCACTCCCTCTGAACAAACAGACAGACAGACATGGAGCATCAAATCATCTATCACTCCCTCTGAACACACACAGAAGACAGACATGGAGCATCAAATCATCCATCACTCCCTCTGAACACACACACAGAAGACAGACATGGAGCATCAAATCATCCATCACTCCCTCTGAACACACACAGACAGACATGGAGCATCAAATCATCCATCACTCCCTCTGAGCAAACACAGTGTGAAAGTGAGGATCCTTTACATTAAATGAGTCTC
>JADBJO010031630.1:7500-12500 GCA_016801955.1 Conus betulinus | reverse complement strand
TTATTGTTTGAAAGCAAATTTTAATTTTCAGCGTCACGTTTGTAACTATAAAATATGTATGTCTTAACTTTTAGGGCAGCGGTCACGAATGTAATTTCTCTTTTTAACGAGAGATAACAAAGTTTTCTGAATCTGAATCTGAATCACAGGACAGACCCCCCCCCCCCCCCCCCCCCCCCCCTCCCTCTCCTCTGACTCTGTTTTTTTTTTTTTTTTCCGGTCTAAAGTCTCTCATGTAACGCCTCATGCTGGTTTGAACTCGAGGTGACTGCAGGCGGAAACGAGAGCAAACATAAAGTGACTGGGCTGCCAAGCGAAAAGACACATCACAAACAAATACAACGCGTTTCGACCTGCCTGGTCTTCTCAAGCAAGACGACGAGCAACATCCAAGACAAGGAGAAAAAAATGGCAGGGACGAACGGACGGTCTCTTCTGTCAGTGAACAGGTGCAGAACTGGATCTTGGGTGAACGACCAAAACAATTGAATGACACCGAGGCCGATGGTAATGATCATAAAGTGCAGAAACTGCTACCACTACTACGATACCAGTACTATACTAGTGATACTACTACTACTATACTACTACTACTGCTATACTAGTACTAATATTGGTAATACAATCATATTACAATAATACTTACAATAAAGATAATAGTAGTAGTAGTGATAATGATAACGGTACCGACATGAAATGAGGAGGGACAGGAATGAGAGGATAGTACATGGGTATAGCAGCGATAATGATAGTAGTAGTAGTAGTAGTAGTAGTAGTAGTAGTAGTAGTAACAGTAGTAGTAGTCGTAGTAGTGGTAGTAGTAGCGGCGCGGCGGCAGCAGCAGCAGCAGCAGTAGCAGCAGTTGAAGTAGTAGTAGTGTAGTCACTGGATGATGACAATTATGATGACGATGAGGAAGAGGAGGAGGAAGAAGAGGAGGAAAGGGCATGAACAGGATGACAATAATGGTCAGAAGAGGAGGAGGAGGAGGAGAAAAAAGAAGATGATGAGGAAGAGGAAGAAGTAGAAGAAGCAGAAGAGAGAAGAAGAAGTAGTAGGTAGTAGTAGTAGTAGTAGTAGCAGAGTAGCATTAGTAGCGTAGTGTAGTAGTAATAGTAGCAGTAACCGTAGTAGTAGCAGTAGTGTTGTAGTAGTAGTAGTTAGTAGTAGTAGTCAGTAGTAGTAGTAGCAGTAGCAGTAGAGCATTAGCGGTTAGTAGTAGTCGTAATAGTACCGCAGTAACAGTAGTAGTAAGCAGTAGTTAGTAGTGTAGTAGTAGTAGTAGTAGAAGTAGCGGTAGTAGTAGTAGTAGTAGTGTAGTAGCAGCAGCGGGTGGCAGGACGGGGGGATGGAGGAGGAGGAGGTGAAGAAGAAAGAGAAGCAGGAAGAGGAGAAGGAGTATGAGAGGGAGTAGGAGAAAAAATAGTATCTAAAAAGCAGCTACTAAGTAGTATAGTAGAGATAATCATAAATGTCATGAATCACGGAACAACAACGATGCAGGAAAAGGGACAGATAGTAAGATACTCTAAGAAATAGAATGTTAATGCATAAAAATTTAGATACAACAAATGGAAGAGAATTCATCAAAACAGTATGAATAACGAAAGTCGTTGATATTGTTGTTGTTGTTGTTGTTGTTGTTGTTGTGTGTTGTTGTTGTTGTTGTGGTGTTGTTGATTAATGATGATGATGGTGCGTGATGCTGATGATGATGATGATGATGATGATGATACATTTTTTCTACTACCTGCTGCTGCTGCTGCTACTCTACTACTTCGACTAATTGATGTATCAATAATAGTAATAATAATAAACACTAGTAACCAACACCATGATGATGCGAATAAGGGTGAGTGGTGATGATAATGATACTAATACGCATAAGAATACAAGCATACAAGCATAACAACATAATGAAAAGATTGCAGGTAAAAGTAGGAAACACACACGTGCGCGCGCGCGCAACATACATACACACACACGCGCGCGCGCGCGCGCGCACGCAGGCGCGCGCGCGTATCGTATACAGCATACTTATTAAACGGAATAACATGTGCATTTCAAGTACAAAACACTTTCTAAATAGTCAGGGTCATACAAAAGGCCAAAAGAGGTGTGGTGGGTGGTTGGTGGTGGATTTATGGCGAAAGTATGCAAAATATTGGCACATAAGATGGTTGAAATAAATGGTGTTTGAAGGTTGCTATGCATTGGTGTTGTTTGGTTGATTCAGGGAGCGAGTTCCATTGACAGGAACCTGAATATGTTAAACTGGATTTGAATAAGTTCAATTCTAGGAACAGGGACAATGAAGTTTGGGTAGAGTTCCTTGAGGAATTAATTGAAATCTGTGAACTAATCTCGCTGTGTAGGGCTTCCCAATGGTGTTGAGGGTGTTTTGAGGGGGCTAGCGTAGCAGAGTACCATAGAGTAGTAGATCCATAGTTATGTATGATGATGAGACTGAAAATGGAAAAAATGAGAGAAAGAGCTGCGTGAATGCAGGGCCAGAGGAAATCCACGAGCTTTAGCGTTGTGAATGACAGCGTCGACGTTCAAGCGTTTTCAGCGTTGATTCCTGGGAGAGGCGGAGATGCTGATATATAACTTTATGCCGAAACTTTTGACTGCACAGTTTGGGAGGTTATGTGAGGTGCCAACTAATTAGGTTATCCAAGCTGTTATTCCTAGAACTGAGGAACGGAACGCCTGTCAACTGGTACCATTTTTAAGCATGTACAGGCACGGGAACTTATCGTGACGACATTTGTTCCTTTTTGCTAGTTTGTGATAAGATTGGATTAGGGTGTTTGAGGTGTGAAGGTGACATGTGATTAATTACTGTCCATATTACGAGGTCCTGCACTTCTTGTACCGTTTGCCTCGCAAGAACAGTCAGCACAGAGATTTGTGTGGATGTTGTATACTCAGAAAAAGATGTCACAGGTGGATGATATAGGAGAGGTTGACTAATGATTCGAATATTCTGTATGTGAAAAACCAAGTCTAACGGGCACCCAGGCTAGAGCATTGTGGGACGCCCATGGAACGTGTTTGATGACATGAAAAAGTAGAAATTTGTATTAATTTCACCACCTTGTTGACCTATTGTGCGCCTATGAGCAAAACGCGTAAGAGTTTTTGGAATAAAAGCCATACAATTTAATTCTCTGAGAACGAGCAGGCGGGGATTATGGTCTATCCATTCCAAATGGTCGTTTTTTGAAATCAATAAATAGGACAACCAAATATCTGGTGTCGTTAAGATGTTAGCAGTCCACTCAACGAGGTGATTAGGCTTGCGGTGGCCTATGAATGTGTGTTGTCGAAACCGGGGGATGTCTTGGAGAAGCAGTGGGTAAGGATTAAGGTGGTGTAATGGTTGTTTGTTAGGTGTTTTCCACGGTTTGGTCAAAGAGTGGAAGTGGCTTGCGATTGGTACGGTAGTTTGCAGGGTCTAGTTGTAGGAGACTCCGCGAGAGAAGAGAGGCGAGGATCCCCCGAGAGAGAGAGCGAGCGAGTGAGAGGAGAGGGGCTGCCGGAGGCGAGCGCCTGCCCCCCGAGAGAGCAGCGGAGAGATGCGATGCGAGAGATGACAGACCGAACCAGACCCCCCAGTCCCCCCAAGAGGACAGTACCCGTACATGCCAGGGACAACGAGCATGAGAACAGAGGTCGTGGCTAACTATTTCTCTAGTGCGTCACACGACCAGCCTGAAGCGCCCTGTGCGGGAACGCCCTGGCGCGGGGCGATCATCCCAACCAGCCCGGTCCCACTACTACGACTGGTGGTGTATCCGGGCCCTTTCCGGCACTTTTTGGCGTGTGTGTCGGGGGGTGGTGTGTGGGGCGGGGGGGGGCGGGGGGGGGGGGGGGGTGGGCTAGGTGCATGCTATATCAGTTGTTGCCGCAAGCAGACACAGTGTCCCGTTCAATAATCTGGCCCGTGACCCAAACTCGGACTCCTGGCCGTACGTTTTCAGCTGTCCCGTTGTCGACCCTTGCCCCCACCGGGCCCCCGGCCTTCGCCTGGTGCTGTTTGGTGTTGGGGGCCCTGTGGGACAACAGCCACCTCTCTCGGCTGGCTGGGCACCAAACGACCTCTCTCCTGCCGCTGTGTTGGCGGACCCCTAGCGAGGTCTCTGGGTCGGGGTGGGGGAACCCCGCAAACATGTGTTATCGGCGTGTGGGGGCCGCCACCGAAAGTGATCGGCTGTGGGGCCAACGCCAGTCTATCGGCTATGTGGGGGGGACCCCCAGAAAGTCCGCATCGGTTCGGGTGGGAACACCGTTCTATCCGGCGGTGGGGGCACCCAGCACGCTATCGGCGGCGGGGGCCCCCAGACCGTTTCTCGGTCTGGGGGACAACCAGACCGTCGTCGGCTGCCCTCCCATGTGTGTGGTGCTCACCAGAAAGTAGAGTCGGCTAGCTGTGGGAAGCCAGCACCGGGGGCAGGCCCACAGTAACGTCTCTCGGTCTGTGGGGAAACCAGGCCGTCTATGGCCGGGTGGGCCCACAGAGAGTCTTCGGCTGTGTGGGCAACCCAGGCACGTCTCTCTGGCGGGGTGTTGGAACCAGACAAGTCTAGGCTATGTGGGCAAACAGAAAGGTCTATCGGCTTCGTTGTGGGGCACACGGTCTACGGCTGGGGGGAAACAAGAATAGTCTATCGGCTGTGTGGGAAAACCAGACAGCTATCGGCCTATGTGGAAAACAGATGTCTATCGGCATGTGTGGGAAAACAGCAGTTATGCGCTACCCTCTGTGGTGAAAACAGAAGAACGTGGGGCGAAACAACACCAGGAAAGTTCATCGCTATGTGGGGACAACAACACGACCGTCTCTCGGAGTGTGGATCGAAAAAGTATCGGCTGTGTGGGAGGACAGAAACGTCCTAATCGGTTGTGTGCGGGAAAACAGAACGCTCTATCGGACTCTGTGGGAAAACCCCGGCAGTACGATCGGCTGTGTGGGAAAACAGAAACTAAATTATCGG
>JADBJO010031629.1:15000-16551 GCA_016801955.1 Conus betulinus | reverse complement strand
AATCATTAACGATTCTACCTAGACACCCCACCCCCCCGTTCTCTGTCTCCCCCACTTCCCATCGTACAAAAAAAATCATTTTGAACATAATCGTTCCACAACACTGTGGTCTTCCCATACATTACATTACCCATACTCATTGTGGGGGTTATTCTCATAACCACAGCACATTCAGAATTTTTTCCCACACTCACATTCCTTCATATATTCAGACTCACTACACCATTTCCCGTTAACGCACAACGCAATTTCCGGACGCCCCCTCACATTGCTTTCCACCAGACTGGCACCATCAGCAGGTCAGACTACTTTTTTTCCTCTCAATAATCAGATGATCATACACCATAGACACCCTCTTACCTTCTGCTGCTTTTTGTTTTGTGTGGGGGGAAACAGTCAATAAATCCTGATCTCCACGCATACACACTGAAAAGTCCACACCCTATTTAACTCCCTTCAGTTTTGTCATTTCCCTCAAAATTCCTCTCTTTATCCCTGTAAAATGTTAGTCTGGCATCACTGGGGAATCCGGCTTGTTGTAAAATGTCAGTCTGGCAATCACTGGGGAATCAGGCTTGTTGAAAACTGTTGGTCTGCAATCACTGGGGAATCAGGCTTGTTGTAAACTGTTAGTATGGGCAACCACTGGAGACTCGGGCTTGTTGTAAACTGTGAGTCTGGCAATCACTGGGGAGTCAGGTTTGTTGTAAAATGGTGAGTCTGGCAATCACTGGGGAGTCAGGCTTGTTGTAAACTGTCAGTCTGGCAATCACTGGGAATCAGGCTTGTTGTAAAATGTGAGTCTGGCAATCACTGGGGAGTCAGGCTTGTTGTAAACTGTCAGTCTGGCAACCACTGGGGATTAGTCAGGCTTGTTGTAAACTGTTAGTCTGGCAACCACTGGGGATCAGGCTTGTTGTAAACTGTTAGTCTGGCAACCACTGGGGAGTCAGGCTTGTTGTAAACTGTTAGTCTGGCAATCACTGGGGAGTCAGGCTTGTTGTAAACTGTTAGTCTGGCAACCACTGGGGAGTCAGGCTTGTTGTAAACTGTTAGTCTGGCAACCCCTGGGGAGTCAGGCTTGTTGTAAACTGTCAGTCTGGCAACCACTGGGGAGTCAGGCTTGTTGTAAACTGTCAAAGTCTGGCAATCACTGGGGAGTCAGGCTTGCTGCTAAGGTGGTGCACATGATCCGTCTCCACACTGCCAGAACGACCCGAGTTTATCAGAAAGACGTGCTTTCAACTGCGCTCAAGGGTAGCACTGGTCTCCCACTCTTCCTTCTTCATTCCGTATAAATCAGTGTCATGTACCAAGTGAGAAAAAAAAAATTGAACTCGCATTGAAAAACTCATCTTTACAGGGTGCTTGCTCATCATCGGTCACTTTTTTTTTTCTAGTTGTAATTTGTGCTCTTGGAGAGAAAGAAAAAAAGAGAGATTGCCTGGCACTTTAGTCAGAGGCAGAAGACAAAGAAGAGAGAGAAAGAAAGAAGACAGCAAAGTTTAAAAGAAAGAGTTTATAGTCGGTTCTAGGGTCAGCATGGGATGT
>JADBJO010031629.1:0-10000 GCA_016801955.1 Conus betulinus | reverse complement strand
ATTAGGTCAGACTGTGAAAAGATCATTTCGTCTGATAACAAAGTGATTAATTTCCTTGCTTTCCTTAACATGTTGTCCATGTCTTAAAAGTGAGTGAACCATTACACTTCCAAGCAGTACTGGCTTGTTTCTACGTCTTCTTTTTTCTTTCTTTTTTTTTTTTTGTTTTAAATAATCAAATAATCAGAGTTGTTGTTAGTTTTACCAACCTCAACGTTCAAGCAAATCTTGGACGGTCAGTTCTGTAACCTGGATGAACGTCTGTATTATCTGCACACCAGATAAAATCACCAGAGGAAAAAAAAGGGGAAAATCACGTCTATTGTCTGCACACCTGATAAAATAACCAGAGAGAAGAGGGGGAAATCACGTCTATATTGCTTAAGCAGATTGGATTTTCTTTTAAGGTATAGCGGATTAAGGTATAAGGATTACTTAATATCTGGTGGCTGGTGGCTGTAGTGTATGGTCTTTTAATATCTGGTGTCGTTCTTCATGGTAGTTTTCAGGGACCAATATTTCAAATTCTTGACATTTTTCGCTTCGCTAGCCGCCAGTCAAACTAAGCAGTACATTGAACCCTGGAGATAAGTTTGGTATTAAGTAAACTCTCTGTCTCTCTCTCTCTCTCTCTCTCTCTCTCTCTCTCTATATATATATATATATATATATATATATATATATATATATATACAATAAACTAATAAATTCCAAGGATGACTAACCGAGCACCATTCCAGCAACTTACAGAGCAGCTTGGTGTTGCAATGACTGCAAGAAATGTTCAATTATAAACAAAGCGTGCTCTTATGTCTTAGACTGAAGAAATGGGGGGATAAGCATTCATATCTGCAGTGGTAGATAATTCGGCCTAACTAACAGTATGTGATTTAGTGGGCGAATGGGGAATAATAAAGGCCTCTCAAAATGAGCCTTCAGCAAGCTTATAGTCTCCAAGGCGGAAACAAACTCTAATGGGGGGAAACTAACATGTAACTCCTGGTCAGATACAGACATTTCGAAACCCGATTGTTTTCCTCAGTGACCGTGGAAAGTGATAACTTGCGACCCCTCTGCCTTTTCGGTTTTAAGAAGAATGCTATCCCAGAAGAAGGCTGGTGTGCAATACCATAGTATGTTCGTTGATTTTTCAAAAAAACAACCAAAGGTGCCACCTAAGAAGCAAAATAAAATCATGAAAGAGCAAAACAAGATAATTTTTTCTTGTGAAAAGTAGAAAATATAAAAAGATAACCTATTAAGACACAAGTGCTGAGGGCCAGTTCTTGGAATGAATTACAATAAACTAATAAATTCCAAGGATAAGTAACCGAGCACCATTCCAGCACCTTACAGAGCAGCTTGGTGTTGCAATGACTGCAAGAAACATTCAATTATAAACAAAGCTTGCTCTTATGTCTTTGATCGTATTGCCATTATAATTTAAGTTGAATTACCTTCAATCATCCGCAAAGATGAAATAAGTTTTAAGGTAAACCGTTATATTGGAGAATATGTAAGGACTTTGCAACTGGACTCAGTAACTGAACGCTCACATTCACCTATGGGTTGATTTACTTTTTAGATTGAAACAGCGCTTCCTTGGTTCTGTGAAAACGCATTAAGGTATACTATAACATTTCAAACACACACACACACACACACACACACACACACACACACACACACACACGGGGTGGGTGGGGGTGGGGGGTAGAGAGGGGAACTAAAATCTCCACTTACTTATTCATTATATGTGCTGAGTTAATGCCAACAACGATTCGTAAAAACAAAGACATACAGGGAATCATTATCAGTGAAGCAGACCATGAAATTTCTTATGACGTTTGGTTGATGAAGACTGGAGAGAAAAGAAAATGCCTTTTGAACACAGGAATGCTTGGACTGTTTTCTGGTTTGCTCATTAATGTAGATAAAACCCGAGCAAGTTGGATGGACTCCATGAAAACAAACTACCAAAACGTACTCACCATGCTTGAGAACAAAGTGGGACCCTGAAAGAGTGATGATATCCAGCACCTGCCAGCATGTGAGATAAAGTATTGCCAGACACTTAATCGAACGACATAATGAAGACTTGATAGCATTATTTAAGTTTAGTCGAACAGAAATACTACCTTGCTGGTGAGAGTCGTTGTTCGGAATTTGTGGGCTTTTTCAAAGCTGATTCACCAATGGATTCAATTGCCCGATTCTTCTGGTGATTTCATGGCAGATCTCCAGAAAGCAAGCGCGTTTTGGATTTGTGCAGAACAAAAAACACGACAGAGTTAGTAGGAAGACGATGGTTAAATGTGCAAAGATATTGCTTTAAATGTTCCCCCAAAATTGAAACATGTTTGATCATGCTATAATTAGCTATAAATACATGGATAAGAAAAGTGTATTAGTCTGAGCATAAAGGGAAAAAGCTTCTTCACATAGTTTTACCTTTTTGTGTTTAATAAAGTGGATATGCTTGGACTATCCTATACAATTCAAACAAGAATGAATAACCCATCTTGGACACACATTTTCAATGCACACCACCTTTGTTGAGGACAAAGTGCCATCAAAAAACAAGCAAAGATCTACTGGCTGAAACGTTTTTTTGTACAATGAACGCATATGAATCATATATAACGAAAGAGAAAATAATGCAGCATGATACTGACTGACACTGACACAATTTTATTGCCATTAGCAAAGGCCCTGTTGGCAAAGGGATATCATAAGTCATATTCAGCAACAGCGATTAAAAAGGAAACAAATACAAAACGCTTCCCTCGTGATGTTACAAACTCACCATACATATAACTTACAAAAAGGATCAATGAATCAAGCACCCGTCCATCCACACGACACCTCCCCCCTCCACCCCACCCCCACCCCCACCCCCACACATACACACGCGCGCGCGCGCACGCACACACTGTATACCATTGACATAGACTATCAGGTTACAGTAAGTGATTATCTTTTCCTTTCAGCATGTTCTTTTTACCAAAAGTGCTAGCTTCTGCGATATACTTCGCAAATTCTATTATCATGTTCTCGTTCTCACTTGATAATATCGCGCTATTAAATCTCTTCTTTGAGCAACTGATTCATTGAAAATGTTAAAACCTCTGCGATATTGGCATATTCGGGACAATCAAACACAAAATGTACTTCATTTTCAACACTGTCTCTTTCTGTGCACATTTGACAAGCTTTGTTATTCCATTCTCAAACCAGCTTTGGTTGACATAAAGGCCGAGTGTTCTGGCTCGAAATTTTGCTAAACTATATTTATGCCACTTATGCATTTTAAGATACTTCTCTGCTTCAAGATTACTTTTAAATGAGAGGAACCAGTCGTATTTATCGTTTCCATCCATACCAGCATGTCAGTTTTGTTTATAAGTACAAATTAAACGGTCCTTGAATTCTGAAATAAATTGCGCTTTATTACTGACTCCTTGTGACAACCAATGTATGCCAAAACCATTCTCTGTCAACATTTTCTGAATACAGGAGACCCAGTACATTTTTCCGTTTTCATGTCGCAGCATGAGCATTTCATACGCCTGGACATAGTCTGGTTATTGGTAGGTTTACTAATTTCAGCCAATAGTTAATACATCTAACATGGGGTCATAATAAATAGAGGGTATCGTCCACTTTCGCCATAAACCATTTTATTAGATGCGTGCAATGGTACGTGGATAATACGTTTTATTGCATAGGTATGACCTTTTTCCATTTGACTGTTACCCAACATTCCCCAGAATTCTGATGCACATGTCAAAATAGGCTGTATCTGTGAATCAGATAATTTCTACAATAGATTCACATCATTTGAGTTCAATTTTTTTCATAGTTCTCAGAATATCCATGACACCTCTCTTTCCCTTTCTGCACATCTCAAGCCAGCCCTTACTCAAGCTTAATGTTGTTGTGAAGAACATCCCAACGTATTTATAGCTGCTTGTCACTCTAACTTCTACTCCACCATAAAACCATCTTTCATATTTTGATAAGTAACAACCATTTCTAAAAACCATTACATTAGTTTTATTTAGATTACTCCACCATAAAACCATCTTTCATATTTTGATAAGTAACCACCATTTCTAAAAAAAAAAACCATTACATTAGTTTTGTTTAGATTCACTGTTAATTTTAACCTATCTGATTCCCTTTTCAATGTGTCCAACTGATTTTGCAAACCAGTAGGGGTATCTGCATGGAGGATAACATCATCGGCATAAAGCATTAGGGCTAAGTCAGCAGCACCAGGTAACATTTGCATTCCATGCTTCCCTCCCCTCGATAACTCTATCGCTAGTTCGTTTATGAAGAATGTGAACAAAAATGGGCTAAGCAGACACCCTTGTTTTACTCCCCGTGGGCAGCTGAAATAATCAGTAAAAGCCCCTTTCTCTCGAACACATGCAAGCAGAGACTCACACATTCAATGAACAGCTGCATACAACTTCCCATTTATGCCAGTATTCCTCAAAATATACCATAGAACATTTCTGTTGACTGAATCGAACGCTTTCTGGAAATCAATAAATGCACCATACAATTTGGATTTTGTTGATAAGTATTTTTGTACTAAAGCATACAGAGTAAATATTGATCTATTGCACTATATTTGGATCGGAATCCAGCCTGCTCTTCCATTATTTTCTCTTCTCTCTCTGCCCATGCTTTTAATCTTTTGTTAAGTATATGTGTATACATTTTATTAACAATACTCGTCAGTGCAACACTTCAATAGTTGTCAGGATTGTTACTATCACCTTTCTTGTGAAGAGGAACTGTTATGGATTTACACCAAGATTCTGGAAAGATTCCCTTATCAAACACCACGTTAAGATTAACCAAGCAATCAACTACAACAGAGTTAGCACATTTGAACATTCCTCCCACTACTTTGTCTGGCTCAGCACTTTTTTTCACATTTGATGTGTTTTATACTCTTTAAGACTTCATTTCTTGTTATCTGATCATTAAACAGTGGTTCATCGGTAATTTGCTCGTCACTATCAATATCTACGCTCAAACCTTCACAGTCGTTATCAAATCCATTGAATGCACTGCAGAAATGTTCATACCGTTGTTGTGAGCTGATTTCATTGTAAATTACTGGCTTTCTACTGATCAATCGAATGGTAGACCAGAATAATTTAGGGTCGTTAACAGATACTTCCAATCTATTAATTTGTTTTTCATCAAATTCCTTTCTTTTCTCTTTTGTCAGTAATTATAGTTTTGCCTTTCCCTAACATACGTAAATAATGCAGTATGACTTAGTGGGAAAAGAGTTTCTGAAAGCTGAAGTGTTCAAGCGAATTTTGTGTGGTGCACAGAAGTGGTACACATTCACTTCAGCAGCAAAGTCTTGAAAGATAATCCATTTTCCATTCTCTACTTGCCAACGTCCACAAAACATCGTTTCAGTATCAGTGTGCAATACTTTATCATCCCTGTTCAGAAATGACCACCAAGGCCCAACACATTCATACAAATGTTTGATTTCTCGATTTCTTCATTACACTCAGGATTTCTGGTATATTCTTTAATCAGGGGAAATCAAGAAGAATTCACGTGGGTTGGCAGCTACCTAACATGTTTAAGGGATATGTTGGTCTAAAGAAACTGATACTGCACGTCTGTGAGACAGATTGGTGTGACATGACTCTCTCGTCACGTTAACTGATTACATCTTGATTCAGGAACTCCGAATGGCATCGACACCTTGACACTTTTTTCCTAGTGCTGAGCTGTGATGATAAACTGTGACCATAAAACATGACCTTCGAGCAGAGATTTAGATAAATGAAACGAAAAGGAAACCTACCAATTTTTGTCTTTGAAGAAAACAAACCTAGCGCTCTGTAGATCTGTGGAGGTCACAAAACAGGCGATGGCTGCACGTCTAATGGTAGTGATAGTCACCCAATGCCGGGCCCTAGGTCTGTCTGCTGATTGGTTGAAGAGTTGTACGTGGTGACAGTCAGACGCCTACTGGTAGACTCCAGGTCTGCCTGCTAGTTACAGCAGCTTGCAAGGTGTGACGTCAACGCCGCGTCACCCTATCTGCCGCTATTGATGCCCAGGCCAGGCTGTGCGCTGGCCTACATAGCCAGTCATCACACACATGTCCTGCACGCGTAAACCGTAGCTCCTCCCATCACACACACACACACACACACACACACCAATCAGGCTATATTAGGATTCATTTCCCTCCTGGGCAATAGATATTATGCGCAGTGAGTTCGCTGAGGGTGGGGGTGGGGGCTGAGGCTATGCTAGGTTCCTAGTTCATTTTTCACCTCGGCAACAGGCACTGTGGTTGTGAGTTGGGGGAGTGAGGCTGTGTTAGGTCCCCTATCCATTTCTCCCCTGGACAATAAATGTGTGGGTAGTCAGTTGGGGGAGTGTGGCTGTGTTAGGTCCCTATCCATTTCTCCCCTGGACAATAAAGGTGTGGGTAGTGAGTTGGGAGAGTGAGGCTGTATTAGGTTAACAATCCATTTCACACAGACAATCCATGGTGTTGACAGTGAGGGTGTACTAGGTTCTCAATGCATTTCACACAGACAATCAGTGGTGTTGACAATGAGGGTGTACTAGGTTCTCAATGCATTTCACACAGACAATCAGTGGTGTGGACAGTGAGGGTGTACTAGGTTCTCAATTCATTTCACTCAGACAATCAGTGGTGTGGATAGTGAGGTGTGTTAAGTTCTCAATCCATTTCACTCAGACAATCAGTGGTGTGGACAGTGAGGTGTGTTAAGTTCTCAATCCATTTCACTCAGGCAATCAGAATCAGTGGTCTGGACAGTGAGGGTAAGCTAGATTCTCAGTCCATTTCCCCTTTGACAACAGGCATTGTGGATAGTGAGTTGAGAGAGTGAGCTGACCTAGGCCTTGAGTATGGGCTCCTCTGTTCTCAGTACACACGGTTTCTGTCAGCGTCACTCCGCCTGTAGCTCTTGGCCCAAAGTCCTGTCACCTGTAGCTCTTGGCCCAAAGACCTGTCACCTGTAGCTTTTGGCCCAAAGACCTGTCACCTGTAGCTCTTGGCCCAAAGACCTAGCTCTTGGCCTAAAGTCCTGTCACCTGTAGCTCTTGGCCCAAAGACCTGTCACCTGTAGCTTTTGGCCCAAGACCTGTCACCTGTAGCTTTTGGCCCAAAGACCTGTCACCTGTAGCTCTTGGCCCAAAGACCTGTCACCTGTAGCTTTTGGCCCAAAGACCTGTCACCTGTAGCTCTTGGCCCAAAGACCTGTCACCTGTAGCTCTTGGCCCAAAGACCTGTCACCTGTAGCTCTTGGCCCAAAGACCTGCTGTGGCAGAACATGGAGGACTGAAATCAGAGTTGGTCCTCTTCTGGACAAGCTGCCCTTCCTGGCTGATGGACGTCGTCTACCCCTGTCCCCCCTCCCCGAGCACACCCCTCTCACGTGACTGATGTAATGGTGGTGACCATCCCCCATCACTCCATTAAGCCCCCCCCCCCCCCCCCCCTTGACCAATATCTAATTTGGTAATCATCCTCCATCATTACATTTAGATCCCCACACCTCCCCCCACTTAATCTGCATTTTGTTGGTGATCATCCTTCATCATTCCATTTAAATTCTTACACCTCCCCCCACTTAATCTGCATTTTGTTGGTGATCATCCTTCATCATTCCATTTAAATTCTTACACCTCCCCACCACTAACCTGCATTTTGTTGGTGATCATCCATCATCATTCCATTTAAATTCTTACACCTCCCCCCACTAATCTGTATTTTGTTGGTGATCATCCTTCATCATTCCATTTAAATTCTTACACCTCCCCCCACTTAACCTGCATTTTTTTGGTGACCATCCTACATCATTCAATTCTAGTATTCCAGTCCCACCGTCCTCTCCCTCTCCTCCCAGTCCTCTGACCAGGACCTTAGAGAGAGAGAGACTCAGACATTTCTAACGTGTTTCCTTTTGAACATGACACTGTTGCTATGTCTAGTGCTGTTGTTACTGTTAAGGACAATGAAATTGTGGACATGTCTAGTGCTGTTGTTACTGTTGAGGACAGTGACATTGTGGACATGTCTAGTGCTGCTGTTACTGTTAAGATTAGTGACATTGTGGACATGTCTACTGCTGCTGTTACTGTTAAGATGAGTGACATTGCGGACATGTCTAGTGCTGCTGTTACTGTTGTTAAGATTAGTGACATTGTGTGACATGTCTAGTGCTGCTGTTACTGTTAAGATTAGTGACATTGTGGACATGTCTAGTGCTGCTGTTACTGTTAAGATTAGTGACATTGTGGACATGTCTAGTGCTGCTGTTACTGTTAAGGACAGTGACATTGTGGACATGTCTAGTGCTGCTGTTACTGTTAAGATTAGTGACATCGTGAACATGTCTAGTGCTGCTGTTATTGTTAAAGACAGTGAAAATTGTTTGATACATCTAGTGCTGTTCTTACTATTAAGGACAGTGACATTATGGACATGTGGCATTGTTACACTTAAGGACAGTGACATTATGAACATGTCTAGTGCTGTTGTTACTGTTAAGGACAGTGACATTATGAACATGTCTAGTGCTATTGTTACTGTTAAGGACAGTGACATTGTGGACATGTCTAGTGCTGTTGTTACTGTAAGGACAGTGACATTGTGGACATATCAAGTGCTGTTGTTCCTTTTTTTGTGGGCATCAGTTCTCGGATAAATGGAGCTCATAATGTGGTGTGAGATTTTTCCCTTCTCTCTTTTTCAATTTTTTTTTCTTTTTATTATTATTTTTTCTGTTTTTTTTTTCCCTAAGGCCAAAATCCACGTCTTCATTTTTTGGTGCTTCACACTGTCCTCTTTATCTGAAAAAAAAAGCGAAAAACCAAAAACAAAAATAATTTCCACTACTATTTTTTTTTCTCTCTTTTTTTTTTTTCTTCTTTTCTTTCCCAGCCAATCTCTTACACACCATGCATAGTCTGTATGTTCTTTTACAAATGGACATATTTTTGCTGATTTTAGTGTTTTGGCAATTGATACAAAGTGTCTGGGTTTGTTAATGTACTAATGTGTGGTGTACTGGCACACTCACTCTGATGATGTGTTGCATTATACGGAAACGGAACCAACATAGATGAAACAAAGGACTTAATTAATGTAAGTTTTTCATTTTGTTTTACACATACACACGCACACACACTCTCGCTGTTGTTACTGTTAAGGACAGTGACATTGTAGACATATCTAGTGCTGTGTTTTTGTATTAAGGACAGTGACATTGTGGAAATGTCTAGTGCTGTTGTTACTGTTAAGGACAGTGACTTTGTAGAGGTGTCATTTTTAGAGACATTCTTCTGACTATTTGAGAAAGATCTTAGATGTGAGTGGCCATTAGTTCAGGATGGACAGAGTCAACTCGTTGTCAGTGTCAGGGGATGAGAGAACACACACAGCACTCACACTAACTGGTTTGATTGTTTTGGAGCCATTTCAAAGCCTTCAGTGGTGTCATCACTATAGCCAGGACAGACTGAGACAATGGTCACTGTCAGGGGATGAGAGAACACACACTGGTCTCAAACTGACAGGAGTTGTTGTGGAGCCATCTCAATGCTTTCAGTCGTTCCCATTACGCCAGGGTAGACAGAGACAATGGTCACTGTCAGGAGAAGAGAGAATACACATAGCACGTGGACTGACAGGCTTTGATAGTTTCAGATACACGCGCGCGTGCATGTACACACACACACACACACACACACACACACACACACACACACACACACACACACACACACACACACACACATACGCGCGCGCGCGCACAGTCACATTTGCTTGCGCATACGTATTGCACACATCCTTACACTGAGCAACAGAAAAAGAGAGAGACCTCCGCCAGTTGAACTGGCATGGTGATTCACTTCCCCTTGTCCAACAAGGAAAGCATTGTGACTTGACTTGACGTCATTGGAATAA
>JADBJO010031628.1:0-15000 GCA_016801955.1 Conus betulinus | reverse complement strand
CCAAAAAAAAAAAAAAAAAAAAAGGAAAAAAAGTCAACATATATACAACCGCCAACAAATTTATCTGTAAATATTATCTTTTAATACTTCACACACAAACGTTACCAGTACAATCATTTGACGGCGCCAAACGGCGCCATTAGACAAACCTTAATGGTAAATCGGCCAGAAGAATTCTGCAAGCTGATCAACACAATGTACTGGATTGTGGAAGATGAGTGATTTGACACTCCAGGTTGTGCATGCGTGTGCTTAGTCACAAGAGATTCTATACTCGGGGGAACCTTAAAAGTCTGTGGAAATGAGGGAAGGTCGTGGAATTTCTAGAGGTAATGGTTGATGTTCCAGCATAGGTAAAACATGAATTTCGATCCAAGCCAAAGAAAGTTTTGGAATTGAAAACCAGATTTGCAAAGGAACACAGACGCTTGGTGTGGGAGCATGCGCGTCTGCCAGTGGCGATGCCTACTTTCTCGAAATAGCCGTATTTGTGACAATAAAACGGAGAAATTGATGGCTGTTCCGACTATCCTGCTAGCGGATTGCATGGTACTGAAAAAAACAAACACAACCCACCCCTCACAACACAAACTCGGGTCGTTTTTTGTACCAACGGCCCACACCATTTTGATCGTTACGTCATCCTAGAGCTACGGCTCTTCCACAGGGGTACTACCTCGTTGTCATTTCTAACCCATCTATCATGGCCTTGCATACCAATAGGGCAATTCGATCGATCTCCTACCATTGTTTTAAATTCTGCGCAATTTTAACCGTTGTACTGTAAATGATGCCAAAACCAGGGAGTTTTGTTGTTGCTTTTTTTTTTTTTCTCATAATCCATGTTTTAGATATGCTTAGCACGTGAAACTTGCAGTCCATTTTGACCTGACCTGGCAACAGGGTTTCATCCATCAGCTGCGCCTTTTTTTTTTTGCCTTAGCATGTTAGAGCGATAAGGAAGTAAAAGCAGCGCTGCACTGTCGGCATCAGCTGAACAGAGCAAGAGTCTGTAAGCGTTTCGACATGGTAGGTCTGCTAACCCAAACGGTGAGCGTGAGAAAATCTCCCCATTTTTCTCCTAGAAGACAGGTGTCCCCTTATGTTTAACGGGAAAGGTTTCAAGCTCTGCTTTCAGTTCTCACCTGTTGGTGGTTGTTAGTTTGTGCGCAGGTATGGATTCTTTTTTCATTTTATTTTCAACTCTCGCTTCTTAAAGGTTGTTAGTTTGTGCGCAGGTATGGGTTCTTTTTCCAGCCCCATTTTTTAATTCTCTCTTCTTGATGGTTTAATGCTGACCAATTTAGTAGTGGGAGAAAACAAGTGTGGGCTAACAATTCTTCCGTCATTACATGAATGACTAGGCAAAGATACCAATACAAGAAAAAAAAAGGGTGGGGCAGAACAGGAGAGGAAGAAAATGAAACCTGAAATTTGGGAAATGTTATGTAAGTTATAACAGTTGACCCCTTCACCAGCAGCATATGGGAACCATCGCAATCCCTCTTGAAGACGGATCCAGTCATACTGTCTGCTCCTAGAGGCCTTTCGTCTGTTGGATCGGACTCATCAGGTACCCCTTGGCACTTCTTAATGGTTGCTAGTTTGTGCACAGGTATGGATTCTTTCTCAAACCCTACGTCGAGCAGCGGAGAGGACGCCACATCGAATGATGGGAAACCAGAGTCGCATCCGCATTCCACTGCCAGCAGCCCTCCTGTGCAGCAGGCCAACATGCCAGTGACTGTTGCCGCAAGTGGCGCTGGCAGCTCAGCGCATGGGAACAGCAGCCACGCTTCGTCTTCGCAGCAGAATGCCAATGGAGCCAACATGGCTAACGGTGAGAAACCCTACCAGTTTTGTGCTTTTCCCTCCTGGCTCTGTTGTTAGCCTGCCAATCCATAACGGCGCTGTCTCTCTGCCTGCCCCAAGCGTGGCTTGCAGTGTGGAAAACGCAGAGTGGTGGCGTGTCTTCTAGCACCAGCTCAAGCCTGAAGATGAAATCGACCAGCTTGAAGTCGGCCAGGAAAGAACCGGTGAAGGATGCCGCATACTGGGAGAAAAGACGAAAGAACAACGAATCGGCCAAACGATCTCGACAGAATCGGAAGAGGAAGGCAGCGGAGATTGGAATAATGCAACACCAACTGCAACGGAACCTGAACCAGCTGACGGGGGTGCAACAACACGCTGGTTCAGATCATCGCTAACATGGAGGTGGGCATTTTTGGGAGCAGGAGATGCCCGGACACTTCGGATTACCAGGTCACCCACCAGATGCTGGCCGAGTCCAACCAGTCTCTGCAGGAAGCGCTGCAGCAGCTTCTCAAGAAGTACGAGGCGGGAAGCAGAGGAGATGGACTTTAACAACATCCCAGGACACCAGAACCACTTCCGCGGGCCTCCCCCACCCCCGCCTCCCACCACCTGCTGCGGGAGCGACAGCAGTGTAAGAGGTCTTTGTTAAAACGGGTCGACTGTGAAGGCTTTTTAAGACAACCGCCTTTGACTTCACTACCCTGCGCAGTAAAACAGGTGGTTGCCTTCACTATCCTGCGCAGAAAAGAGGTGGTTGCCTTCACCCCTGGGCAGAAAAAGGGCGGTTGCCTTCTCTACCCTGCGCGGTAAAAAACAAACAAAAAAACAAACAAACAAATGTTCTGTTCTTTCATAAAATCGTGTTGAGTTTGTGCGTGTGTGCGTTATATTCACCACTGTTCTCTATCACATTTTACAGCGCTCCAAATGTGTTGAGTTTGTGTGTGTGTTATATTCACCCACTGTTCTCTGTCACATTTTACAGCGCTCCAAATGTGTTTTGAGGATGTGTGGAAAGGTGAGGGGGGGGGGGGGGGGGGGGGGGGGGGGGGGGTGGTTGTAAGGAATGGGGATATTGAGCACATGCAGGAGGATGTTAAACTATTAAAAAAAAATTAAAAAAAAAAAATAAAAGAAAATAAAACACGTGCCATCCCTGAGTCTGTATTTTTGTGTGCTTTTTGTTTGTGTTTTTGTTTTTGCTCAGTACTGCGTGCGTCGGATGAACATGATATTTTTTCAAAGATAAATCAAGACATGCTGAAAATGGTCACCAAAAACAAAAAAAAAAAAACCCCCTTTTAACAGTTTTTATTTCAAGAAATGTTGCATTCCGTTATTTTTCCTCACGGTTTTGGTTTGTTTCCGACTGTTCTGTGGCACTACTACTACTCTCCATATGGAACTCGATTCTGGCTCCTTGGACACACGGACGGCCCCATCGAAAGCTTCCCTCTGTTAGAGACGTGGCACCAGCTCTCCAGAGGGAGCCTGGGTCAATCGGCCAGTTGTCACGAGGCGACCCGCCACAAGATGCTGTAGCTGCACCGCTGAACAGTGTCGTGTGTGGGTGTCGATGTGGTGACCGATCTCATCGAACTCCACAACGGACATGATCACCAGCCTCCGTGGTCAAGTGGCCAGCATCGCCGAACTCCCCAGTTCGGAGGTCCGTGGGTTCGGTTCTCATCACACCCAGTTATCTGTGGTTTTTTTTTTTCTGCCCTGTGACCGGCTCTTAAGTCATGCCCAGAGCTGAGTTTGCGTCGCGGCTCGTTTGGCAAGACTGGGGCCACGCAGTCGAGTTTTTTTTAGCCGCTCGATGGATGCGTCTTGGACAGAAAGTGTTGCTCAGATTTCCTGGCCAACACTGCAGGCGTCTGTAACGCTCAGACCCTGGTTGACGCCAGGAGAAAGTATTATGAAACATTGAAAGGAAGCGTAGTTGAACGGCCCAAGCATGCAGTCTCGGACCAAATTAAAATCCGTTATATCATCATCATCATCATCATCATCAGTCAGCAGCAAAACAACCCCCCCCCCCCACCCCCCACCCCCCCCCAAAAAAAAAATAATAAGTGTGAAATGATGTCTGATGCTCATCTTTGTAATGCTGTTTTTGAGTGTGCGGAATTTCCTTTATCATGATTTATCTGCCACAGGCTGGCTGGATCTGTGAATTATTGAAATGAGACATGGAACGTTTTGTAATGTGTGAATGTTTATTGTTACTTAGTTTTCCATTGTAAGGTTTAACAATGCTTATATCTTGCACACAGGGACACACACACACACACACACACACACACACACACACACACACACACACACACACACACACACACACACACACACACACACACACACATCTCTCTTCACACACACACACACACACACACACACACACACCACACACACACACGGAAGCCAACACACTAGAAATAAAAAACCTTAGGCTGTACTGCACATGCATTGCCCTGTTTGCTGTCGTTGCAGCGTTTACTATACATGTTGAGAGTGGGGAGAATGTTTTGATCAGGTCATAGAGGCGGTGTGGGGGCCGTTGGTAATAAAACGAAACCGATGAAGTGCAAATTACACGCGCCTCACACTAACATGGAATCTCCTTTATCGTTGTGGTTACAATCCAGCAAGTTCGGTTGAATTTGCTGAAGAAAAGTTGTGCAAGATTATTGAAAACAGTACAGCATTTAAAAAAAATAAATTAGGGGGGGGGGGGGGGGGGGGGAGGAAAAAAAAAAAAAAAAAGAGAAAAAAGAAGTTCCAACGTAGAGCAACGTAATCCTTAGACGCACACAATCCACAGACTGTTACATTTTTGTCTTTTCACAAGATCAGCCTGATGGTTACTTTGGTTTGGGCGGGAACTAACAAGGAGCCCGCCCCCCCCCCCCCCCCCCCCCCCCCCCTCTCAGGAACCTTGCAATTAAAAAAAAAAAAACAAAAAAAAAAAAAAAAAAAAAACCGGAGGGTACTTTTTTGAGTGGTGCCAGTGATGAGAACCAGGTCTGCATCCGCTCCAGGAGAAGCCTCTCTGATTCGCACGTGATCAGTACATACAGCAGCAGCAGGATGAGATGGGACACCCAGGGTGGATGGGGAAGCAGAGAAATTCCAGCAACATGATCCAACGCGTGCCAATTCTCACTTTTTCAAAAATCATTTCTCTCTTGTTTCTTCAGCGCCCGAAAACAGGCTACCGTCGCTTTTTTTTTTTTTTTCACCCCCACGGCCTATCGGGGGCTTCAGAACTCCACCCTCTCTCTTTCCGTTCCGTCAGCCCCCCCCCCACCCCCTTTGCCCTTCCTTGACCAACCCAACCGCTCTCCTGTCCCCAACGACAGCAGTGTGAAATATTGTGACCTCTATTGCTCCTGCTGTCTCTGCCGATCGGATTATGGAATGGTCACCAGCGCGTCTCTCCAATTTGATTTCATCTCTATCACACTGTTTTTGTCGGTTCGGTCTTAAATACTCTTTGTTTGTTTTTCATTACCTGCAGGTCGTTTTACTTACTCCATACGCACATCAACCGTGCGACATAGTACAAGATGCTCAATATGTTGTCCAGTTTAATTTGTTCTACGTTATGACTTATCTTTTCCACCTTCGCTCGGTTGAAATGGCATTACTTGGTCTGGTCTGGTCCTAATATGTCGTTAGTTTTTGCGTACATCATGTAATGTCTGTTTATCACCGTATTAAAGAATAATTAAAAGTGGGCACAATTTTTAAGAAAAGAACAAATTTATTATATGGATTTTATTGGGGGGGGGGGGGGGGGGGGGGGGGGGGTGTCAATTGGGGGGTTTACAGCCACTATGATTTGGTGATATTTTGAGTTGAAAAAGTCGTGAGGGGAGGGCCTACCGTGAATGACCGCTATGGAAAACAGGTGGATTTCAGTTTAAGTTGAAGTTTACACGTCAAACATGTTGAAAATGTGAAAACAAACAAACAATAGGGTTACCGTGCTTTTTTCTGATTATAACCACAGGAATTTTCGGGTGGATGACAAAGTTTGGCGACAAAAGGTCGGTTTGGACAAAAGGCGGGGGGGGGGGGGGGGGGGGGGGGGGGGGGTTGAAAAATAATGCATGTTATACCAATAATCAATCAAAAATCACAATTTTAATGGAGTACACGCACCATGTGTAAGTTTTTGGTTGCTTTTTGTCAGTGCTTCCCCCCCCCCCCCCCCCCCCTCCTTTCTCCTTTCCACAGTCGCATGCATGACATTATTACTAATAATAATAATAATATAATTATTATTATTATTATTATTGAAATCGTGAACTTCAGTGTCCGCAGTACTGAAGGTGTTCATGTGCGTAATGTTTATGGGACACAGTATCTACTGTGTAGGACTGTAAAAAAAATGACACTTGTGTTTGCGATTCGTTGTGCGCATTTCATTAGCAATGTACAGGCGCTTGTCGGGTTTTTTTTTTTGTGTGTGTCTGCATTGTTGTTGTTGCCGTGGATCAGGTGATATGCCGTCACCGTGAATTCTACCACTAATATGGTCAGCCATGCTCAGACAAATGAGCCTGTTTTTTTTTTTTTTCCTTATAACAGAGGATGTGGTGTCTCTGGGCTCCTGGTTATGTCCAAAGAGGTCTTGTGCAATGTGTTATGTTTTTTGTTTTTCATAACTTGTAAAACATTACGAGACTTGGCAAAATGGAGCGGAGAGAAGTCATCGGGAGGAAAATTGAGGGGAGGGGTAGAGTCGTCTTCAGCTGCAGACGGCTATCTGTTCGACAAGATAAGGATCTTGTGTGTGATAGTGTGTGTGTGTGTGTGTGTGTGTGTGTGTGTGTGTGTGTTTGTTTGCGTGTGTGCGTGTGTGTGTGTGTGTGTGGCTGTGTGTGTGTGTGTGTGTGTGTGTCCTGTACATGTCGGGTACTAAGAAGTGTTGGACTGCAATGAAAATTGGCAAGACGGTGTATGAAGGTGTGCTGAAGACGGTGGTACCAATGGTTTTGTTCGATTGACAGTGGCATTGACAGTACATCCTGCTGATTAATTGATATTCAAAGAAGAAAGCAGTGTTGTGACAGGAACTCAGGACCACTGGATCATTTTCAGTCGAGGCAGCCACGCACAACATGCGGTTTGCACGTGCGCGTATTTTTTCACCTCAGTGGACAGGTAAGGTTACAGGCACAGGGAATTAAACTTTTCCTGGCCTTTGACTCTGCCTGTGACAATACTGGTGTGTTCACTGCTGACTGTAGTTTTTGTTGTCTGGAGAGAACAGGAGCACAGGCACCTGCAATGACTGTTCTTTTTTCTTTTTCAACACACACATCAAGGAAAAAAAAACTGCAGCTTTGGAAGATGCTCTTTCTGGGCTGAAGCGTTGTTTTGGCATGTGGGCTGTTGCCTACAGGTTTCATCAGATCACGTTCCAAAGACCTGGTACTCTGAGGCTCTGGACAGTGTGCGGTATGCGAGTGAGGTGCAGCACTGAATCAACCAGCATCAAGGACATGATAGTTTTGATATTTTTCCTGTCATGGCTGCTGCTTGTTTCCGGAGACGTAGAGAGTAATCCTGGTCCAACAGATGTGTACAATCGTCAGTACAGACGAGACCAAGCAAGAATTTCTATGACTACTCAAACTACAACCAGGCTTTCGACCCAGTCCAGCATCGCAGTTCAAACAATTCACAAGGGTTCTGATGTCTGCCCCGATTTCCCTGTAACTCAGGTCCAGAAAAGAATGCTGCACCTTGCTGGTTACCCATGGACCCGCAGGGAGGCAAAATATCATCCGGGTGCTTACCCATCCGAAGATGGGCTTGCTAGTTCATTGGACCATCTGCATGAATGGTGTTGCTCCCTTCAAGAGCAGCATGAGAAACTAAAACAGCAAACAGAACTTATACTGAGGAGATGCAGATTTCTTGAAGAACAGTGTGACAGTTTGCAGCAATGGAACGATTACCACTGTGACGTTAGCAGGAAAGCTGAAGAGGAGATCGACCACCTGGAATCATTCTCGAGGCGAAACAACTTAAGATTTTTCCACGTGTATGAAGGCCCAAATGAGAGCCCCCACACAGTGCACCCGCAAAAGTTGTTCAGCTTCTGAACAGATTTTTCCCCTGACAAGAAACAATGGACAGTCGATGACATAGAACGTGCCCATCGCACGGGTCACAAGACCGAGGACTGGAACAACCCCAGACCCCATCATCGCCTGCATCCACCGCTGGAACGATAAACTCGATATTCTTCAGGCAAACAAGAGCAGGAAAGAAATGGCTGCCTCCATTGGTGTCAGAGTGGCCCACCGACCTTACTCATCGACAGAGCCAAGTTCTCAAGAAAGAAAAGGCAGCAGGAAGAAGCGCCTATTTCTGGAAGGGTCGTCTGCATCACAGCCAGTCTCGGCAGCAAGTCAGGAACCATAGGAAATCACTTCCAAAAGACAGTCCTGTTGACTCTGCAGTCAGAAGAAGAAGGAGCGCGGCAGAAGCTGACAGCAGGAAGACAATGGGGAAGAGACAGTCAGACCCAGAAATATCTGGTGGTATACCCAAGGAGAGGACCTGATTCACTCACATCATCCAGTCACCTCCATGGAGAGCAGACCAGTGGTCAGACCAGCCAGGCAATCAGCAGCCTGAACGGCCATCCACCCCACCCCTATGACATGAACGCACTCCCGACACTCCAGAGTCAGAAGCCGAAGGTCAATAACAGATACCCTTCACCTGCAGAGTATGAGAGTACCAGAGACAGCATAGCTGAAAAAAAAAGACTTGACAAGCACCAACAAGAAGAGGTCATACTCAGCTCAACTGCTGCTGACAAAGACAATGTTCAGACAACGCATGTTACTGTGGACAGTAACCAGAAGTCCCACCCATCGACCTGTCAGTCCCAGATGTTTTCCACGCCCGCAAAACCCCAGCCTCAACGTAACCCCCAACCAGGGTACAGGCGAAAAATCGACCAGTGGGGGGTGAGACTGGTAGAGGAAGATAGAAATGACGTGTCCCCCAATGCCTTGTTGGTATCCCCCGTCAGTGTGTCTCCTACAGCCCCATCCCACAATGATGATGCCCATGTAGGGAACACATCGGTGACTGACAAAACCCCTTTCGCACCATGATGTTCATCGAGCAATAGACGTTGAGCACTCCAACTCCCTGGTACTAACTGAGTGTACCCCAGTGGGTCAATCTGCTCAAATCCCACCAATGTTTTTAGAACCGGTACCGACTGTACCCTCACCCTTTAGACACTTCAGACAGCAGTTTGACACTTGTGAAACAGGCAGTGGCAGTGGGAACGAAGCAAGGTGATGTAGAGAGCCAATCCCCTGCCATCTTGCAAGCATGTAGCTTGCCACAGGTGAAGTCCACGGCACAAAAAACTGTTCTGTGGTGACCGAAACTCCCAAAACAGCAGGTCGTCTTACTCGAAGCAAAACGAGGTGCAGACAAATGCAGGTTACAGAGAGCTTTAACCGCATCAGTACAACGGAAGGGGGAAAGGAGATAGTATGATGGTGGACAGAGGAGAAGGAGGAAAAATGGAAGGGGGGACAGTGGTGCTGGAAGGAAAGGGGGCCAGGGGAGGGAGAGGGGTGAAAAAGTGTTATGAGGGGAAGAGGGGCAGGGGAGAGGGAAGGGGAGGAGGGGGTGGGGGGATGGGAGGCAGAGGGGGAAGGCAAGTGGAGAGAGAGTGGTTGGAGAGATGGGAGAGATGGGAGGAAGAGGACAGACAGACAGAGGTATCATGGAGGAGACAAGTGTTGGTGGGGGAAGGGAAACTGGCGGGGGGGGAAGAGGGGGAGATGAAAACACTAAATGACGGGGAGGCCGAAGCCGTAACTATATCAATATATGTACGTGGAATTGCGAAGGTTTGATGCAAAAAACTGGATATACCAGACGTTGTGTCAACTCTTTTGTCATTTGATTTGATATCTTTCATTGAATGAAAACATTCATTTACGTGGATACGATTTCGTTTTTGCCTTTATTGATTATAATGTATTTGTGTCAAAAGCCGTTAAATTGTCAAATCAAGGACGCAGCTCAGGTGGAGTGTGTGTGTTTGTACATAAGTGGTTGTCACAATTTGTTAAGAGTATTGAAACACATCTGGACCAAGTTATTATTTTGCAACTTGATCGAACGTTATTAGAAACAGATAAGCCAATTTTTCTTATTTGTACATACATTCATCCATATGATAGCAGATACTGGACACAGGCAGAGCATGGGTATGGGATTGAAATCATTGAACAAATGTTTGATGGACTTGTATGAACGTTATGAGGATTTCTACATTATGATATGTGGTGATCTGAATGCAAGGACAGGATGTATGAATGCATCATTAAAGAATGAACTGTTTACGGACAATGTGTGGAAATCGGATAAAAAGAAGATACAGATCAGATGCTTACTCGGCATTCTGAGGATAAAGAAAAAAACAGGTTTTGGGCGAGATTTATTGAATTTATGCACAGCGTTTGAATGTATCATTCTCAATGGTTTAAGAAATTATGATTTTGATGCATCACTCACTTTTGTATCGAGCAACGGAGGGAGCACAATTGATTACTTATAACTTCTAGTGGTTTATGTTTACAGAATTATATTAGTTCTTTAAATATTCTGTCCTCTGTTGATTCATCACATTTACCTGTTTGTATCAAAACTGTTAACCACCCTGAGCTCTCAGGCAAACGTGGACAGCCAAGGTAAGAAAGCAAAAAAGTGGATGGAAAAGCAATGTTGGGATAAGTCATTAGAGCAACAGTTCATCGAAAATGTCAATACAAAGGAGATGCAAAGAAATGTATTCACAAGCTCTCTAGCACATATTGATAATGATGTGATCAAGCTGTAACCTTGTTTTCTAGAATTTTGGTGCTAAGTAGTAACTGCACTGCATGAAAAAATGTGTCCGTATCGATAACGAGATTAAACCTCCACAGTGGTTTGATGCTGAATGTAGTCAGTTTAAGATAAAAGCAAGGAATTCGTTGATGATACTGAGGAAATCAAACAAAGCAAGGCAAGTAACATATACTGTGTCAAATACACAACAATCAGAGGAAAGGAGGCAATTTGTTCAGGATAGGAAGGAGTACAAAACACTGCTAAAAAGAAAAAAGAGCAGCTTTTAAAAACGTGAAAAAGCGAGGAAACTTGCAAGTTTTGGCAAAGACAGTAAAGCGTTCTGGAAAGAAGTTAAATTTATGTCTAGTAAGAAGAGGGCTCGCATTTGTCCTGAAATTTCTGACCAGCAGTGGTTTCACACTTTAAAAGCCTATTCAATGTTTCAGAAATAAAAAAACATTTGATTTAAGCTTTGAAAGTTACGAATCAGATTGCAGTGATTTAAACTCACCTATTCATGAAAGAGAAGTTTATGAGGCAGTTCATAAACTGAAAAAACGGAAAAGCATGCGGTATTGATGGAAATACTCCAGAAATGCTGAAACTATGCAGTGAACAATCAGTCAAAAATTCATGACAAAATTATTTGATAATCTTTTCGAGAAAGGTCAATATCCTGAGGAATGGACAAAATCTATTATAGTACAATTTTTAGAAAGGTGATAAAACAGTAACAGATAATTACAGAGGTGTGTCACTATTGAGTTTAATGAGTAAATGCTATACTAATATTCTCAACAAGAGATTAGTGAACTTTATTGAAACAAATAAGAAGCTAACAGAGTCCCAAAGCAGGTTTTAGGAAGGGGTATTCTACATTTGACCACATTTTCACACCTTGAATGCAATCATTCAGAAATGTTTTTCAAAGAAAGGAGGAGGAAAGCTTTTTGCATGTTTTGTGGACCTGAGAAAAGCATTTGATTCAGTTCAGCATGGATCATTATTTGATATTTTGGTAAAAACAGGAATCCATGGTAAATTTATTAAGGCAATAAGGGCTATTTATAAATCAGCTCTTTCATGCGTCAGAATAGAGGATCGCGTAACTGATTTTTTTGATTGTCCTGTTGGGGTGAGACAAGGCTGCATCCTGAGCCCAGAACTTTTTTTTCAATTTTTATAAATGAAATGGCTATTACAGTGGAAGAAAATGGAATACATGGTCCAATTGTTACCAGGTTATGTTGAGCTATGTATACTTTTGTTTGCTGATGATATAGTTCTGCTGTCCGACACCGCTAGAGGTCTACAGAATCAAATTGATGTACTGAACAAATCTTGCAAAAAAACTATTTCTGAATATTAACAAAGACAAAACAAAGGTTATGGTATTTCGAAAAGGAGGGTTTAGGGCAAAAAAACGACAAATGGAATATAAACGGAGATTCTTTAGAAGTAGTAAATGAATATAACTATCTTGGTTTGTGTTTACAACTAAAATGAGCATACCAAAGTGTGTTGATGCTCTGGCGGTGAAGGGCAGAAGAGCTTGCATTGAATGTGTGAAACATATTGGCAGATTGCATGATATTTCAAAATCTTGTTTTTTTTTTTTTCAAATATTTGACACTCAAGTACAACCTATATTACTGTATGCATCTGAAATGTGGGGTGATGAATAGATTAGATAACATTGAAAAGGTTCACAGTTATGCATGCAAACGATTTTTACGAGTCCCCCATTAAAAGTACCAAATAAGTTTTCTTCTTGGGGAAACAGGAAGGTACCCATTATATGTGAATAGTTATTTCAGATGTATCAAATATTGGCTTAGAATTCTAAAGATGGACACGACTAGAATCCCAAGGATTGCATACGCAATGCTTTGGAAATTAGATGAAAGGGGCAAAGTTTGTTGGGCAAGTCAAATCAGAAATATCATGTTCAGAATGGGGTTTGGGCATGCATGGATAAATCAAGGAGTAGGATGTGAAAAGCGTTTTCTCTCTTTATTCAAACAAAGACTGAAAGATAATTATTTACAAGAATGGGAGGAATCTATTATGAATAAAGATATCTACAGAAATATATCGGCTTTTTTAAAACAACCCTAGAAAAAGCGAACCTTATTTCCAGTTTTTAGATATCAGATGCTTCCGTGACGGACTTGTGAAATTAAGACTGGGGGTACCAATAAATGGTTCTTCATTTAGGAGAATATTTAGTGAAAACCTAAACCTTGCTTGTTCAACATGTAAAGTAACTGAAGATGAAAATCATTTTATACATTACTGTCCTAGGTATGATGAAATAAAAAACAAAATATCTGAAAGGTATTAAGCAACCGTATACCGATACACTTCACAAGGGGTCAGTAGATACGATAAGAAAACTTGCCATGTATATTTTTCATGCTCTCCGACAAAGGAATATTGTCACCATGTTCTTGTTCTTGTTCTGTTCTCTCTCTCTCTCTCTGTGCCTTTGACAGGTAATATTGAACTCCCTACCAGTCTCCCTTTGACCAATTGAGTCGCTGCCAAACAATCCAAAACGTGCATTTTTTTCTTTTTTTTTATTAATAAGACAACATGCGAGAATTGTTGCCTAGGCTTTCTGACCATGTGAGTACGCATGTGCGCGTGTGCAGAAGTTTGTAGCGCGTGTGTGCACATGATTGATGTGTAGATTTTTTTTTTAATGGAATGCATGTGGGTGCTTTCCCTATGATACGTTTTATGAAGTTGTTAAGGACGTCATTCGTTTTTTTTTCTTTAAAATAAAAGGGTGAGGAACAAAATCGTTTGTAATGCGTATGATTGTATGGTGTGCAGAATTACATACAATGACCATAACCTCAGACACTAATCATACCCACTCCTACACTTTTTCTCTCCAAAGCACGCGCATTGAAACTACCCCCCCCCCCCCAAACCCCCCCCCCAATATACAAATCTCTTTTTTGCGCTCTCTCACATGCATACAAACACAGGAACAAGAGCGAGCATACATACACACGAACGCGTCTACCGACACCACCACTCCTTACATACACACTCGCATTGTCCTCTAATATACTGTGCCCAAAAAGAAACGCATATTTTTTTGTCATTTCATGCGTCATTTAGCATTCAAATTATTACAACCACAGAGAGAAAATAAGACATCAATCTACTGTCATGTCTATTCATTATGTCTGACTATTCACACTGGACAGAGTTCCCTGCTATACGGGGCATGCTTCTGTCAAAATTTTCCTTTATATTTTCAGCGAAAAAAATATGTGTTTCTTTTTGTGCACAGTATATAATGCAAAGAAGCGCTAAACAAAGGTAAACTTTACGACAAGCAAAGATTTTTCTTGAGGATTACTGCATAATTGGATTTGACCTCTCTCTCTCTCTCTCTCTCTCTCTCTCTCTCTCTCTCTCTCTCTCTCACACACACACACACACATCCACACACACACACACACACAAACACACACACACACAACACACATACATATATATATATATATATATATATATATATATATATATATATATATATGCGCGCCCGCGCGCGCGCAAAACACATATACATTTTATTGGGGGGGGGGGGGGGGGGGGGGGGGGAGTGTCAATCGGTGGGTTTACAGCCACTATGATTTAGTGATATTTTGAGTTGAAAAAATCGTGTGAGGTGAGGGCCTACCGTGAATGACCGCTACGGGAAACAGGTGGATTTTATTTTAAGTTGAAATTTACACGTCATACATGTTGAAAATGTGAAAACAAGCAAGCAATAGGGTTACCGTGCTTTTTTCCGATTATAACCACGGGTATTTTCGGGTGGATGACAAAGTTTGGCGAATATAGCCACATCAATTAGTTCAAGAATAGGTTAGCGTAAAACGAGAATATTGAGGGTCATCCAATTGTCGGATGATATGCTGGGATGCAAAATTTAGCGCAAATGATAAGATGAAATAGTACATTTGCCCTAAGAAACAATGGTGTCGTCGTGTTGAGAAAAAAGAAAGCATTTTTGGCTTCGTCGCGGTTGAAGAAAAAAAAAAGCCCCACAAGTTTAAGAGTGCATTCTTTTATTTTCCACACGGAGGAAAACGAATTTAAGGAAAAAAAAACAAAAAAACCCGCACGTCACCGGACAACATTTTGATCATGAAGGTAACGCTAACCCTACCTCCTGCATGTCGTACACTCAAAACAAAGAATGAAAATGTAACCAAGCAGTGAAAAAAAAAGTTGGGTATAATGTGAATGTAAAGCGTTAAATCGTAA
>JADBJO010031627.1:12500-16552 GCA_016801955.1 Conus betulinus | reverse complement strand
ACAAAGAAGTGAAATGCGAAGACAGATAGATTACTCCCACATCCTGTATCAAGTTGACATCAGTTTTCAGAACAGTCAGCAAAGAAGTGAAAATGTGAAGACAGATAGATTACTGTAACGTGCGTGTTAAGTTGATGTCAACTCTCTCTCTCTCTCTCTCTCTCTCTCTGTCATTTATCTGGACAAAGGTATCACCCCTGGCCTGTCCGCAAAGAACAAAATGTTTTGTTTCAGTTTTGCCCTCAGGTGGACCCCCCAGGGTAAAAGGAAGAGAGGCCGGCCGAGGAACACATGGCGACGTGACCTGGACACAGATGCCAAGAAGATGGGCCACACATGGGGGCAGCTGGAGAGACTGGCCCAGGACAGAGACAGCTGGAGGGACCTTGTCGGCGGCTTATGTCCCAGTGGGGGCGATGGGCAAAATTGAATTGAATTGAAATTCAGTCTTAATTCTGAGACTTGTTCCTCTTCCTGCAGAACAGAGGAGGTGGTATGAATAGCTCATCACGCGGACCTCACAGTGGGGGAGAAGAAGGAGAACTTGATCAGTCGAGTCTTTCAAAACGCAAGCACGATCTCCTGTTCCCAAAGGGTTTAGCCCTGAACAGGAGCATTGTGCAGCAAGCAATCGTGCCTTCGTCTCGCTAATGCCACAGGTACACGGCACAGCGGAGGAACAAAGACACTGAAGAAAAAAAAGAGAGAGAAAAAAAAAGGAAAAAAACAAAATGAAAGGAATAAAAAACACGTCACACAGCTCACGCCCGCAACACACGATACCCGGACTTTAAGAAAACAACGGGGCGTGACGGAGTCTCTCTCTCTCTCTCTCTCTCTCTCCATATTTGCATGTTTTTGGTGGGGCACCCACGCACCCTCGTAACTGGGCCAAGAATCAGGGCAGGTGTTCTCGGAAATGGGGGTTGTTAGAGACGTAAGGGCGATGGGGACTTAAAGGACAGAGAGAACAGAAAGGAGATGGTGGTGGTGGTGGTGTGGGGGTTGGGATGGTGGGGTTGTTATTTATCGTTAGATATCTACATTGGGATAAGAGGAACCCGTGGTTACGTGGTTACAACGTTCAGTTGCAGCGGAGCTGACTGTCGTGAGTTCGACTTCTTCGTGGCGGTGGATTTTCGAGACAGAGAAGCACCTAAGGCGGTTTTTTTTTTTTTTTTTTTTTTTTTTTTTTTGGTCTTTTTTTTTGTGGCCCCTAAGGCCGAAATCCACCTCTTCATTTTTTTTTTTTTTTTTTTTTTTTTTTTTTTTGTCTTTTTTCCCTTAAGGCCGAAATCCACCTCTTCATTTTTTTTTTTTTTTTTTTTGTGCTTCACACTGTCCTCTTCATCTGAAAAAAAGCAATTTCCACTTCGAGCTTTTTTTCTCTTTTGTTTTTTTTCTTTCTTTCTTTTTTCCCCTTTTTTCCTCCAACCAGTCCCTTACACACCATGCGTAGTCTGTATGTTCTCTTACAAACGGACATACTCTTGCTGATTTTAGTTTTTTTTTGTGTGTTTTGATACAAAAAGTCTGGGTTTGTTAATGTTCTAATGTGTGGTGTACTTACACTCTCACACTGATAATGTGTTGCTTATACAAAGAGAACAACATAAATGAAACAAAAGACTTAATACTTAATCATTTTCTTCTCTTTCAGATTTTCCAGAGAGAGAGAGAGAGAGAGAGAGAGAGAGAGACAGACAGACAGACAGACAGACAGAGAGACAGAGACAGACAGACAGACAGTTAGATAGACAGACAGACAGACAGACGGACGGACAGAGGCGGCATCATAGAGCTGTATGTAGAGTTTGTTATAGATCGTCCCACCAATTGGCTATTCCCCGAAGAGGCCAGCCTTACAGCGAAACGAAAGGGTACACAAGGAAGGCATGAGGAAAGCCAAGAAGTGTGACAATAGACGTGAGAGACTGGTTTGTTGGGTGTTTTTTCCCCACTCCCCCCCCCCCCCCCCCCCCCCCACTGACGATCCCACCCTCCCTCCCTTCCCCAGATCTCCGGTCTCCCCCTCCCCAAGCCCACATCTCTCCCCCACCCCCCCCCCCTCCCTTCCCTTCTTTGACGAGCTTTATACAAAGGCTGGCGCTAGGAACACACTGGGGTGTGTTAATATTTATAATGTCTGGAATAAAGCCGTGGCGGTGTATAATAGAAGACTTCGTTTCTGATCTCTTACCTTTAAAGTTATAGACAACCATCATCTTGTTTACTCTGAATGTGACAGCAGACTACGTCATTTTAGCGTCGTCTTCCTGTTTCCATCTCTCACACTGTTATTCATATATGAGTTGGGCGACCTTTAATGCCAGTTTCTGTATGTACACTTCCATTGCATTCGAACTCGACATGTATATGCATTATATAGATCACCTCCAGAAATAGTGTGCATTACCATAGTAAATAATTGCATTTAATGGTTATGCTCCATACATTTGTAAATACTGTAACACCATTCCATTTCCATCCACAAATTACAGATATGAGTATTTTCATGGACTTTTTCTTTCCCCATTAATTTTACTTTCTCATAAATCAAGATCATCTTCCTTGATTTAGAGTTGTCAATACCAGTACGTTCGCTGCATTCTTTATTCATTTTCTTTGAAGAAATCTATCATCATTATGTTGTATATTGTGAATATTGTTTTTTAATTTTTTTTTATGTTTATTTTTTTTCTGGATGTGCAGTCTGTTCTATTATGTGATTCAGAGACACGTTGGCATTAGATTGTCCATCAGTAATGGAGCCAACAGATCTGCATGGTCCGTGAAAGTCAACGGAGAAGGAAAGAGGAAAATAGAAAAAAAAAAAAAAAAAAGAAGAAAATTTAGAAAAGGTGGGAAAAAATAGGAGGATGGAAGCCCCACCTAATAAAAAAAAAAAAAAAAAAAAAAAAAACAAGGGGGGAACAGTTGTGCCACAGAGGCTGGTGGTTAAAAAAAAAAAAATGATTCAGAGGCATAGCGAATAACAAAGTCCAGCAACATCCACGACCTACAGCGATTCTTTAACAAGCATCTCGGGTTCAGCTTTATCAACAAACTGCCAGAATTCATTTTCAACAATGAAAAAAAAAATAACGACGTGGAAAAGAACGAACCAAATCCTATCGACATGAAGAAAGAGAAACGGAAATCCACACCCTGCTATCAGCATCAAAAGACTGGAAACCGCAGAGGAAAAGAAAAGTGAGACGGTTCCAACAGGCGGGGCGCAAACACGCGATGCCAAAGTGAAGGCAGATGGAATAACATGAACGCAGCTGCAGCTATCAGCTCAGGACCGGAGGGGCGTTGTCGCAGCATATGTTAACTAGATTTAAAGGCAGAAGTCATGAGTCTTTGTTAGCTTTTTTTTTTTTTTTTTTTTCCCAAGTATATTCAAAAATTTGTTATTCGTAGGTTTCGAATGTTCGTCTCACAGATAATCTTCGAGTAGCTCGACATGATTGTAGAAATCATGCTCGTTTATATTATTATTATCAAAGATTGTCTTCCTAATTCTTTCTTGTTTTTTTTTTTTTTTTTTCTCCTAGCAGTGAAAGTTCTATTTTCCTTAAGCGCGTCGCCACAACATAATAACAATATCTTCTACTGACGGGGGAAAAAAAAAAAAAAAAAAACAAAAAAAAAAATGAAAAAAACAATCAATAAAAAAAAAAAAAAAAAAAATAGCAAAAAAAAAAAAGAAAAAAAAAAAAAAAAAAAAAAGAAAAAAAAAAAAAAAAACCCACCTAAAAGACCCTTAACTTTAGATAAGTGGCATGCGTTGACCACATCTGTTTGGAACAGAAAATGCCGAATTTGCATGAGTATTTTAAATACAAGGGAAAAAAAAAAAAAAAAAAAATCGGAAAGAAACAAAAGCAAACAAACAAACCGAACAAGGAGCCATTTTTTTCTCTGTGGTTTATACAAGATGTCAATGAAACTGATTTTCTGGAGATAATGGCATCCCAGATTGAGTCTGATGACAGGGGCGCTCTAATGTATGTCAGTATATGGTAGGAAATAAAATGTATGCAAGG
>JADBJO010031627.1:0-2500 GCA_016801955.1 Conus betulinus | reverse complement strand
CTCGGCGGCAACTAACCCCCACTCTTTCTAAATTTTGCCGAAACTTTGTTCAAGAGTGCCCTCCTTTCAATTAATATCATTTTGCTAACGGATCCAACCAACATGGGGAAGGAGTAGCTTATGCTGCAATTGCTCAACTGCTCCTGTAAAAGAATTAGAAATACAACACACACACACACACACACACACACACACACAACACACACACACACACACACACACACACACACACACACACACACATCACACACACACAAAACACACACATTCAAAAAATTACCTATTTATTAATTAATTTGCCTGACCCACCAGACTATTTTTTGAAATCTTTAGAAAAAGAACTGTACATGTTTTTGTGGAATGGCAAACAAGGCAACATCAAAAGGTCCATGGTTGAAAAACAGTACTTTGAAGGTGGTTTGAAGATCCTGAATGTTGGAAACTTTTGTCTTCTATGAAGATGGTCAAGGAGACTGAACTTTGATTCTGAGTGGAAGGATTTTACCCCTTCATATGTTTCCTAGGTTAGGACATTTAAAACATTTCGGAGCCGAATATGCTAATATTATTATTGAACATGTTGAAAAACCCGTTCTGGAAGGATGTTGTAAAATATTATGAAAAAAACTATGTACAAAATGTTGTGTATCTTCTGTGCCTAAATTTCATGTCTGAATGTATTCATTACAACATTAATATTATACGGGGACGAAGGGTAGTTTATGTGCGAGAATGGCGTGACTACGACATTTTCTATGTAAAAAATATCATTAATGATAATGGTCAGTTTATGACATACCACCCATTTCTGCTTAAATACCCAGGTAGAACCAATTTCATATGAAGGTATTGTCGATGCAATCCGAACATATTGTCAAAAGTTAAATGTAGTTCTAACCGACAGATACAAAACTTTTAGACTCGAAGACATGGTCCTTTATTTATAAGGGCAATAAACATGTGCAGACCATTTGAAATGGAAATGATGCTATTCCAACAGCAGTCAAAAAATGGAACAACTTCTTTGAAAATCTGAGCTGGAAAACCTGTTTTTTCTTTTCACATTATTATAAAACTACTAAAGATGTACAGCTCAGATGGTTTCAAACCAGACTATTACATAGACTACTCCCAACTCAGAGATATTTGTTCAGGATTAGAATTACTGATTCCCCTATTTGCAACTTTGGTAATATGGATGAGCAATGCATTTCACACATGTTGTATGATTGTGCTATTGTCAACAGATTTTGGACCGGTTTGAACATTTGCTTAAAGAAAAATGTCCACATTGTGATTATCGTCATTTGGTAAAGAATTGGTTTTGTTCGGAGTAAAATAAAATATTACAACCGACAAGCCTCTAGATTTTATTCTGCTTTTGGCTAAATGTTATATATACAAGACAAAATTGCAAAATGTACACTCAAATGTCCAGTTGTTCATAACGTTTCTTAGAAACAGATTGGAATCAGAAAAATATGTATCTTTTTTTAACAACACATACAGAGAATTTGAAGAAAGATTTTTCTTGATCTTTGAAATACTGTTTCTTTTTATTAACAAAACTCGATAGAGCTCTATGGTTGCTGCCAAAGAATTTCATTTATTACTCTTTTTTATTTTTTTTAAAATTTCTCTGTTATGGTTATTATCAATCATGCAATCTGTTTTCAATATTAATACTATGTTACAGTACTCAGTCGATTCCTATTAGTATCATACAAGCTGTGTGTGTGGCATGCCGTGAAAGAAGAAAAGAAGAGAAAAGAGGAAGTTGTAGAAACCTACCTTGAGCATCCGAAGAGGTCTCATCATGCTGTAACTTGTGTCACTCCACATAACTTACTAGGATAAAAACTATGCTATGTATACATCAACTTTAACTCTCTCCTGTATCCTATTCCTGTGTGCGTGTGTGTGTGTGTGTGTGTGTGTGGTGTGTGTGTGTGTGTGTGTGTGTGTGTGTGTGTGTGTGTGTGTGTGTGTGTGTGTGTGGTGTGTGTGTGTGTGTGTGTGTGTGTGTGTGTGTGTGTGTGTGTGTGTGTGTGTGTAAGTATATATATAATATATATATATATATATATATATATATATATATATGTGTGTGTGTGTGTGTGTGTGTGTGTGTGTGTGTGTGGTGTGTGTGTGTGTGTGTGTTGTGTGCAGTGTTTGTGTGTGTGTGTGTGTGTGTGTGTGTGTGTGTGTGTGTGTGTGTGTGTGTGTGTGGTGTGTGTGTGCGTGCTATTTTCTCAAATTCATAGTACCCTGGTACTACTGTATTGTCACTATAATGTTCTGTATTTGTCTGTTTGTAACTGAAAATGAAAAAACAAACCTCCTTGTAACTACTACTTGTTTTTTCATTTTTTTTTAATTCACGATCGTTCAAACTGAGAAAAGCACAAAGAAATTGCCAGATTGTAACGATTGTGTTTATTATTATTATTTTCATAATTACATTTATATATTTGTAACATGTAATGGACATGCTCATGTC
>JADBJO010031626.1:12500-16556 GCA_016801955.1 Conus betulinus | reverse complement strand
GCATTACGGTGAGAACAAAGAAAATAATCTGCTTTTGATTAACGTGGGGAAAACAAACGGAAAGTCACTTGCTTTGCATTTACTGTGAGAACAAAAAGAATCAGCACTGCTGCTCTGCATCACGGGCGTCAGCAACAAGCACACATTGCTCTGTATGCACAGTGAGTTAGCACACACAAACAGTCACGTGCTCTGCATCACGGTGTCACAACACAAGAACGACATTGCTCTGTATCACAGTGCTTAGCAACAAACAGTCACTGCTCTGCATCACGGTGTCACAACAAGCACACATTGCCTCTGTATCACAGTGTTAGACAACGATCACATCACTGCTATGCATCACCGGTGTGTCAGCAACAAACACGCCAATGCTCTGTATCACAGTGTCAGCAACAAACAGTCAATCGCCCTGTATCACAGTGTCAGCAACAAACAGTCATTGCGCTGTATCACAGTGTCAGCAACAAACAGTCACATGTTCTGTATCATGGTGTCAGCAACAAACAGTCATTGCTCTGTATCACCAGTGTCAGCAAAATAACCAGTCACTGCTGCTCTGTATCACAGTGCCAGCAACAAACAGTCCACTTCTCTGTATAACAGTGTCAGCAACAAAACAGTCATTGCGCTGTATACACAGTGTCAGCAACAAACAGTCACTGTTCTGTATCATGGTGTCAGCAACAAACAGTCATTGCTCTGTATACAGTGTCAGCAATAAACAGTTCACTGCTATGTATCACAGTGCCAGCAACAAACAGTCACTCATTGCTGTATAACAGTGTCAGCAACAAACCAGTCATTGCTCTGTATCACAGTGTCAGAAACAAAAACCTCATTGCTCTGTATCACACTGTGCCAGCAACAGTCACTGCTTTACATCGCTGTGTTACATGCCTTTATGTATAATGTGGGAATACAATACAGACTTTCCTGTAAAATACTGTGGGGGACACATTACAGCCATTGCTGTATAATACTGGTACAGACCACCTGGCAATCATTGCTGTAAAATACTGTGGGGAAAACAATACACAGCCATTATTGTATAATACTATGGGAATACAATACACTCATTGCTGTATAAACAATGGTGACACATGCAAATCATCGGAAAACCATACAACCATTGTTGTATAATGCACTGTGGGAAACACAATACAGCCATGCTGTATAATACTGTGGGACACAATACAGCCATTGCTGTATAATACTGTGGGGGACACAATTACAGCATTGCTTTATAATACTGTGGGGACACAATACAGCCATTGCTTTTATAATAATGTGGGGGACACAATACAGCCATTGCTGTATTACGTAATACTTGTGGTGACACAATACAGCCATTGCTTATAATACAATGGGGGAACAACAATAGAGCCATTGCTGTATTACACTTTGGGAACAAATACATCATTGCTAATTACTATGGGACACAATATAGAACCACTGCTGTATGATACTGTGGGAAACACCAATACAGCCACTGCTGTACTACACTGTGGGAACACAATACAGCCACTGCTTATACACACTGTGGGAACACAATACAGCCACTGCTGTACTACACTGTGGGAACACAATACAGCCACTGCTGTATTACACTGTGGGAACACAATACAGCCATTGCTGTACTACACTGTGGAACACAATACAGCCACTGCTGTATTACACTGTGGGAACACAATACAGCCATTGCTGTGTACTTACACTGTGGGAACACAATACAGCCACCATGCGTGTATGACACTGTGGGGAAACACAATACAGCCACTGCTGTATGATACTGGGGAACACAATACAGCCAACTGCTGTATGACACTTGTTGGAAACACAATACAGCCATGCTGTATACACTGTGGAACACAATACAGCCACTGCTGTATGATACTGTGGAACACAATACAGCCACTGCTGTATGACCACTGTGGGAACACAATACAGCCACTGCTGTTGACACTGTGGGAACACAATACAGCCACTGCTGTTATGATACTGTGGGAACACACAATACAGCCACTGCTGTATGACACTGTGGGAACACAATACAGCCACTGCTGTATGACACTGTGGGAACACAATACAGCACTGCTGTATGATACTGTGGGAACACACATACAGCCACTGCTGTATGATACTGTGGGAACACAATACAGCCACTGCTGTATGACACTGTGGGAACACAATACAGCCACTGCTGTATGACACTGTGGGAACACAATACAGCCACTGCTGTATGATACTGTGGGAACACAATACAGCCACTGCTGTATGATACTGTGGGAACACAATACAGCCACTGCTGTATGATACTGTGGGAATACAATCCTCGGGGCAAAAAAAAGAGAAAAAAAAGAAACATCTCATGCTCAATGAAAAACGTTGATTGACGTGGAGATAACAAAAACTGACGACGGAGAGGTCTGCCAAAGTGTGCTGAATGGGGTTTTCTATCATTGAAAGAGTGTCTCCCATTCTGGATCTGGGTCACTGGATTGGATATGCGGTTGGTATACCCTGTCTCAGCCCCAAAGATGGATCCGCTGCGACTTTGACACTTTGTTTATTTTTTAAATCTGTGGCATGTACAAACAGTTTTACGTAATAGGTCTGAATTCTGTGGTTCAGCAGGAGGGGAAGGCTAAAATTGTCCGTCACGGTGAAATGGGATTTATGTTTACGTGCAGAGCATACCAGCACCATCCTGTACCTTCCACTACCTGATCTGCCGTAATCCTATTCAGCGTAAACAATGCCCAGGTCGGGTTTTCCAGAAGAGTAGGAAGCTAAATCCGTAGCTACTTTTATCGGCTTATCCAAATCATATCTTTAAAAAACGAAATATCCAAATCCGGCACCTTTTTTTTTTTATCGGCTTATCAAAAGTATATCTCTTAAAAAAAAAAAAGAACTATCAAAAATAAAGACAAGGAGCAAGAAGATGAAATGAGTAAGATAAGTAAACACAGCCGAAATATGAAGGTAAGAGAGGCATGCCAATACAAACAAAATAAAGGAAATATCAAAATAAAGAAGAGCGAGAGGATGAAATCAGCAAGATGAGTGTTACCAGCCAAATATGGCGTTTGTTTGCTAATGTTTGTTATCCAAGCCTCGCTTTCAGGGCCAGTTCCAGTGCGTCCTACTGGCAAGTGTTTCGTGGTGTTGGGATTGCTCTTGTTTGCGCGACCTTTGCTTAAAACTCCATTAAGACAAGGCTTCAACACCTCTATAGAATCCAATCGAAACAAGCTAAAAACAGCAGAATTTAAAAACGGAGTTCTACAGATTGAAGCAAAAGTGCCGAGGATGCTCAATATATTAGGAGAGGAGGTGGGCTTTTGCCAGTATTTTCCGTCGTTCACCCCGGAAATGCTTTGATGAACATCTAACGCAAGAAAAAATATATTGCTTCAGTGTGTAGGTTGTAGTATGTCCAGATGTTTTTTCCTCTCTTCTCTCTCCTCTCTCCCCTCTCTCTCTCTCTCTCTCTCTTCTCCCTCTCTCCTCTCTCTCCGCTCTCCTCTCTCTCTTAGTTTTTTGTTGGTCATTCTCATCGTCGTTGTTTAGTTGTTGTTGTTTGTTTTGTTGTATTTGTTGTTGTTTGGATTCTTGGTAGTATCCTCCTCGTCTCCTCCTCCTCCTTATCCTCCTCTCCTCCCTCCTTCTTCTCTTCTTTCTCTTCTTCTTCTTCTTCTTCTGTTGCTAATACATGACGTACGATAATTCAGATGATCATAGTATGACGTATGACAATCAAGATCATCATAGTATAGCGTATGATAATTCAGATCTTCAAACGCATGATTGCGTACAACAAAAAATAAACCTCTGGAGGATTTAAGAATCTTTTTTCCGGCGTGAAATGACAGTCATGATGTCCAAAACACTACATCTGAGTCGTTGTTCATTACTCACATAAAATCACATAAAAATAAAAACAAAACAAGGAAATTTAATGTGTCGTGTTGTGTGTGGTGTGTGTGTGTGTGTGCGTGTGCGTGTGTGTGTGGTGTGTGTGTGTGTGTGTGCGTGTGTGTGTGTGTTGTG
>JADBJO010031626.1:0-7500 GCA_016801955.1 Conus betulinus | reverse complement strand
TGGCTGTATGGAAGGAGATTAGTCAGCTGCGCTAGAGGCTGGTGATGTGAGTCTAAAGACGTTGTGTTGTTTGACTTTCATTTAGCTCTGGTGAGTGGAACTGACGATGATGATGACAGACGATAATGATGATAATATAATAATAATAATAATAATGATGATGATGCTGGATGATTGATAAGTAATTATAATGATGATGATGATAATGCCAATAACATACTGATTATTACAATGATTGAAGGCAATTAAATAATAATAATAATACTATAATAATAATAATAACGTAAACATTAATAAACCGCAACAAGAATGGTAACTAAACTCTTGCTCCGTCAAGACGAAATCAGTACACAGCCCATGGCTCGAAACGAATGCTGCTTACGAAAACCGAATCGCTCTAGCAGAACATGAAAACAGTATAGATCATACAGAACCATAAAACAAAGAACCCCCCCCCCTCCTCAACCATCACGCACCACCACCCGCCTCCAAGAAAAAAGAGAAGATGTTTCAATCTTGCGCATATACTATGTACCTGCCACATGGTACACAGTGGGTTTGGTGCCGATTCTTTTCAATGTTGGTGTGGACACCGTCACAGGGACTGCTAACGGAGGGTGAATCGCTACAGTACACTATAATCGGCATCTCGGGGATGGAACCTACGGGTCCGGTTGTGTTGGGTCACTACCATACTGATGAAACATGGTTAGAAAGATCGCCATACAAGCAATAAGTGAAACTAACTTGTCACATCTGATTACCGTTGCATCATCATCATTCATATCATCATCATCATCATCATCATCATCATCATCATCATCATCATCATCATTGTCATCGTCGTCGTCGTCGTCTCGTCCAGTCGTCGTCGTCGTCGTCATCATCTCATCCTCATAGTCGTTCATCATCCCTAACCATCATGCCGCCGTCGTTTTTCGTCGTCAACCATCATCATCATATCATCATCATCATTGTCATCAATCATCGGCATCATCGTCAGACTCTTCCTGCTCGATCAGTTCATCGTCAAACAACACAGAACTACTACTACTACGAATACTACTACTACTACTACTACTAAATACTACTACGGGTACTAATTTACAGATTCCTCTCTGTTTTCTTTCGCTGTCTCTATCTCTGTCTGTCTGTCTGTCCTCGACTCTCCTCTCTCTATCTCTCTTCTCCTCCTCTCTGTTTTCTCTATGTGTCCTGTGTCTGTCTCTCCCCTCTTCTCTCTGGTCTCTCTGTCGCTCTCTTCTCTCGTCTCACTCGTTCTCTCGCTCTCTCTTCTCTCCGCTCTCTTCTCTGCTGTTCCTCTGTGGTCTGTCTCTGTCTGCCTTCTGTTAATCTCTCCCTCCCCCCCCCCACCTCCCTGAATTGTTTGTCTGTCATATCTTGCTCACTGCTTACTGTCTGTCTGTCCCTTCCTGTTATGTCCGTCTATTCTGTCTCTCTCATTGATCTCTGTCCTTCCTCTTACTCTGTACATCCTCCGTCTATCCTTGAACTGTCCTGTCTGTCTCTCCCTCAGTCCTCTGGCCCTGTCTTGTCTGTCCCTGTCTGTCTGTCTCGCTCTCTCTCTCTCTCCCATCTCATCTCTCTCTCTCTCTCTCTCCTCGTGCTCTCATCTCTCTCTCCCTCTCACTCTCGTGTGGGGAAGCGTGCGCGCGTGTGTTATATTCATGTGCGTGTGTGTTGTGGGTGTTGTGTGTGTGTGTGTTTGTGTGGGTGTGTGTGTGTGTGTGTGTTTGTGTGTATTTGCGCGCGTTCGCGTGCGTGTACGTGCGTGTGAGAATTTCACACGTACGCTCGCGCGCGCGCGCGCGCGCGCGCGTATGTGTGTGTGTGTGTGTGTTGTGTGTGGGTGTGTGTGTGTGTGTGTGTGTGTGTGTTGAGCCCGTGGGCGTGCGCACATGCTTCTTTTTTCGATCCCACCCCCCCCCCCTTTTTTTTTTTTTCCCTTTCTCTTTTCCTTTTTTTGTCCCCCATTCGTCGAATATGCATTATTCTCAAATCGCGACCTAACCTTGGTTCCCAGGTAATATTTTTGTTATCATGTTTCGTCGTTATAAGCTTGCCTCGTTGTTTTATCTGTCGTGTACCGTGTATAGTTCATTTCGATATTGTTTGTTACTGTTGTGTTCTTGAGGGCATGGTGTAAAAAGTCTATAAGCTTATCCATTTTACCCTCAATAAAAATATTCGTATTCGTATTCATACTCTCTCCTCCTCGCTCTCTCTCTCCTCCTCATCCTCTCTCTCTCTCTCTCTCTCTCTCTCTTTGTCTCAGTCTCGGTCTGTCAGTCAGTCAGTCTGTCTGTCTATCTGTCCATTCAGTTCAGTCCAGTCAAGTCTGCTGTCTTGTCTGTCCCTGTCTGTCTGTCATCTCCCTCTCTTCTCTCTCTCTCTCTCTTCTCGTCTTCATTCTCCCTCTCTCATCCTCTCTCTCTCTCTCTGTACGAGTGTCAGCTTTTTGTATCTTTGTTGATGAATAATGGAGTTTTTGTATGTGACAGGAGGGTAGTGGACTGGATGGGGGAGGGGTGCATGGGGAGCGGGAAGAGAGTGGGCGAGGGAACTTTTTCATACGCCTCTACTATTTTGGTGTCTCTCGTGCGCATTGCTTTTAATTTAACGCGTACAAGGGCGACTCTTCTGTTCAGTTGTTTTGTTTGCGCATGTTGGTTGTCTATGTTAACGTGCGTAATTATGTGCATTCCGCCCATGTGCGCACTATCTGTAGGTGCACACGTGTGTATGTGTGTGTGTGTGTGTGTGTGTGTGTGTGTGTGTGTGTGTGTGTGTGCGTGCGTCCATGTCTGTGTGTCTGTGTCTGTGTGTGTGACAGACAGACAGACAAACAGACAGACAGACCAAATCGGCAGGCCGGCGGTGTAAAATGGGTCACGACAGATAAATAGATAGTGTGTGTGTGTTGTGTGTGTGTGTGTGCTGTGTGTGTGTGTGTGTGTTGTGTGTGTTGCGCATGCGTTGAGTGTGTGTGTCACGTGCGCATGCGCGCGTGCGCGTGCGAGTATGTAAGTATATCTTTACACACATATATACTGTACGCACTTTTCTATGTTCTCACACTCTACAGGTAAGCAGTTCAGACAGTAGACCTACTTCTAATTACCTGTCATTAACATCCGACATAGTCGGTGGGTTGTTAGTACAACAACTGCCATTTACAACGCAGATGGCTTGATATTGTTGCGTTTGTGTTTCAGCTCTAGCCGAAACGGGAGGTAGAGAGAGAGAGAGAGGAGAGAGAGAGAGAGAGAGAGAGAGAGAGAGGATTGAGAGAGAGAGAGAGAGAGAGAGCCGATTGAGGGGGGTTTAAGGAGCGGGGAGGGAGGGAGGAGAGTGAGAGACAGAGAGAGAAAAGACAGGGAGAGGGAAAGAAGGAGAGGAAGAGGAGAGAGGGGATCGAGAGGAGAGAGAGAGAAGGGAAAAAGGGAAGGGAGAGGGAGAGAGATAGAGGGAAAGAGAGAGAGAGGAGAAACACAGGGAGATACAGAGCGAGAGAGAGGAGGGGGGAGAGGAGAAGGAAGATGGAGAGAGAGAGAGAGACAGAGAGAGGATGACAGAGAGCATACAGATAGAGGAGACATAGATATATAGAGACAGAGAAGGAGCGAGAGAGAGAGAGAACGAGAGAGAGAGAGGGGAAAGAGAGAGAGAGGAGAGGTGGTGCCATGTAAAAGATAGGGAATAATGATGATAATAATAATAATTATGGTTTTATAAGGCGCAAAAATTTTGATGATAATCAACTCTAAACGCAAAAGAGAAGGAGAGGAAGTGTCCTAATGTGGGAATCTGAAACAGACTGTAATGTCTTTCACACGATAAGGTGGACACTCATATAGATGTGTGTGTGTGTGTGTGTGTGTGTGTGTGTGTGTGTGTGTGTGTGGTGTGCGTGCGTGCGTGCGTGCGTGCGTGCTTGCGTGCGTGCGTGCAGTGCGTGCGTGCTGTGGTGTGTGTGTGTGTGTGTGTGTGCGTGACGTGCGTGCGTGCGTGCGTGGTAGGTGTGTGTGTGTGTGGATGGTGTGTGTGTGTGTGTGTGTGTGCGCGTGCGTGCGTGCGTGCGTGCGTCTGTGGTGTGGTGGGTGGTGTGGTGTGGGTGTGTGGGTGTGTGTGGTGTGTGTGCTGTGTGTATGTGTACGGCAGCATGTCCGGCCACTAATGTTTAATGATCAATGGGGATAGGAACAAGAAAATGATGAATTTCACAAATCTGATCTTAGAAAGCATGATAGGAGCGCTTCCTCTCACGATCTATCCTCGCTCTCAACGGGTCTGAGGAGATAAAGGGACACCTGCCAGTGGTGGTCGGGCATTTTAAAAGCCAGCCGCTACACAGAGACCCGATGTGTGTTGGTTACCAATCATTCCCTCTGAGACCAATGGTTGAACTGAACAATCTCAGTGTTCAGGTTCTTATAGGGGACTGGAAAACACTTGTCTCGAAAGAGAATTTCGAACCCAAGGAGCCCCCAAACCGGCGATGTGCAAAAGCTGCATCTCGGCGACCTAGACCTCTCCCTTCTATTTTTTTTCTTCTTTTTTGTTTAAGTGACAATTGTTGAACGGATCAATTTTTCATATGTTTGACGTTTTAAACGGAAGAAAGAATTTTAACGAAATTTCAAATTTGACGGTGTGTTTATTTAGGTATTGTTTGAATGGTGTGCGGAGTTTCTTTATTTATTTTATGGATTAATCTGATGAGAGCTGAGTCAACGCCGCGCCTTGACAGCTCTGAGCATGGGGCCTTTGGCGGAAGGACTGGGATATATAGCAACATGATATCCTCGCGCTCTCTCGCTCTCCTCTCTCCTCTTCTTCTTCTCTCCTATCTGTCTCAAAAGTTAGTTTCAAAAGTGAGGCTTGACCGAAGGCCTGAACTGGAAACAAAATTTGTTATTCCGCCCGCCGGAAAAAGGGACAAACAAATTACAACAAAAACACAAACCGTGTCGACCTCTTTGGTCTTTTCAGGCTAAACAAACAATTTCAGGACAATAACACAGATGAGCACTCACGTATCTTCTAAAACTGGGTGCAAAAGGGCAGGGAAAAAAAAAAGTAGCATCAGCCATGGTATGTTGTTTCTATTACCCATACAAACCCGATTTATTTTGCTTTATCATTCATAGTCCAGCTCACCTATACCCACAATGTCTTATATCAGGTAAAGCTGAAATTCATTGCCACAAAATAGTGGGAAAAAATAAAAGTGAGTGAAAAGAGAATCTGATTGCATTTTATAATCTTCATCTGATTTTTTTTTTCAACTCATTAACCCAAATTTTAAAAAGAATTATTCAGTGAGTCCGCCAAACAACCGGACACCACAAATTACACGACGCATTTCGACCTCTTGGGTCTTCTTCAGGCAAGGAAAAACAACATTTAGGACAACCAAAACCAAAGAACCGAGCACTGACTTTCTCACATTAAATTCATTCAACACGCCCATCTTTGCGGCCGACTTTGAAAGATAGTGACTGCTCGTCTCGTTTTTTTCTATTGTCCCGAATGTTGTTGATCTTGTGCTTGAGAAGAAGACCTAAGAGGTCGAAACGCGTCCCCTGTGTTTGGTCCTTAGTTTGTGTTGTTCCCGGTGGCTTGGGGATCAGTACAAATCTCTTTTGAAAATTTGTTTCAGTTTCCACCCTGCAGTTCCCTCCTTTGTGAAACCTCAATTGATCCAAAATGGAGACATCCTGCAGTTTACATAGTTTCTTCAATTCCCACAAAGCAAAGCGAAGAGTGCCGAACGTCCGCTAGTAAAGTGCACGTTTACTGACGTTTGAGGATAAACCTCACAATGGTCTGTGGGTGTGAAGTGTGATTGTACTTCCCCCGCCCTCCGCGTTTCCGTGTAGGCACGCTGAGATTCGATCGCTGCAAAATGTCAGTAGTAATTATAGGATGATCGTGCTCGAGGGAGCCTGCGAGACACACACAGAGAGATGAGAGAAGAGAGAGAGAGAGGAGAGAGAGAGAGAGAGACTGAGAGAATGAAGGGAAACTGAGAAATTTCATACTGATGGACGTGTCAGGGCACGCACCTTTCAGGGCACGGGGGAGGGGGGGGGGGATTGTGCAAAAGTTATACATCCCATCTATAAGAAATTTAACAAACAGGAAAACTCTAATTACAGAGAAGACAAAGTCAGTCTGGACAGTGACGTAAGAAAAGGACCAAATATAGAAATATGGACAATGTATTGCACATGAACATTTTACATAAAGTGCACATCCCTGATTCACAAGTCTGGTATTGCCGATGAAGGCTCGTGTCGGATGTTAATGGCGGGCAGGAATTTTGGCCCAACTGATATTTGATCTGGTAGTCCAGTTGAAAATATACTAATCAATTTAAAAGTCCACAATTTCGCCAGCAGTCACGTTAAATTATAGAGCTTCTCTGATCTAATTGTCCAATTGACACACGAACATGAATTGAATCTCATCGTCTTATAGATGTAAACATGCGGAGTTGACACGTGGTTTCGGGTGTTGGTTGGAAAGAAGACGTCTCTGAACGTTTAACTGGGGACACACCCATCTAAATTGTGCCAAAACACATTCTTGTAATTTTCTAAATACAACTAATGATTTTTTTCCTAGTTGAAAGATGTTTCAATTTGGTCATACCTGGACCAGACGCGGACTGATAGCTCAATGGGTTTCGCAAGTACTGATGGCAGAAATTACTGTATAGTTTGTCTCTTCATCTTTTATGAAGCACTCAGTCCTACCCCCCCCAACCAAAAATTCAATTACCTCGTGAAGTCATTGTGCACACAGGATATTCTTAACATAGGGGGGCCATGTTACACGGCCTTGTTTGTGCATAGAAAGTAACAGTGTATACGCTTTCTTTGAAAATCCGGTTTTCCGGTGGTCTGAACTAACTTAAATCGGTTACTTAAGCAACTGGATACGGTGCTATCCACGTGGGAAAAAGTTCACGTTCTCCCACAGACTAGTCCTTGTGGTTTGTTGTTTCTACGTGTAAAAGTCCTTTGCTCCAGCTGAGGATAAGCCTTTTGTACACCATATATTTCAGAGCCACATGAAACAAAACGGACAACCTGTGCAGCAAAAATTGTTGAAGAAGGAAAAAATAGCGCCGGAATCACACCCAATCTTTTTAGTGCACGGGGATGTTTAGTTCGTCCATGGTTAAGTGTCAAACCAAGTTAGTAGAAAAATTAAGAACCTAAATATAGTGTAAAAACAATGTTAGTAGAAAATATAAGACTAAAATTTTGTAGAATTACACTTCTGCGGGATGCCATTCAGAAAAGAACGTTTCTTTTGAACGGAGAAAATTGTCTAGATTTGTAACGCCACACAGTCTCTTTCTGTTTTAGTATTGTAGGACAGTTTAATTGGATGCTGTAGTCAAGTGCATAGAGGCCCAAAGAGTGAGACATCAGAAAACAGAAAAGGAACAGTCGCACCCGGCCCCAT
>JADBJO010031625.1:12500-16558 GCA_016801955.1 Conus betulinus | reverse complement strand
GTCCGTGTGAAGACATGTGGAGCGGTGTCACGTATGTGTATGACCAATGCTTTTAACCCATGTGTCAGTGTCTTGTGGCAGTGCCAACAAGTCAGTTTACACGCTCCTCTGTGTGTGTGTGTGTGTGTGTGTGTGGTTGGGTGTGTGTGTGGTTGTGTGTGTGGTTGTGTGTGTGTGTGTGTGTGTGTGGGCGTGCGACGCGCGAGTGCGGAGCTGGTTGCTTGCCTCTGTGTTTGTACATCAATAGCTGTTCAACATCACGAAATCTGTGAACAGCTCCCAGATCAGGTTTTGTGTTGTTGTTGTTGTTGTTGTTATCAGTTTACCTCTCTTTAGGTTTACCCATGTGTTGGACCCTTTTCATCCCGTGTCTGGCGGTGTTGATACTGCTCTCCTGAGTCTGTGGCCGTGTTGAAGAGACTGTACGTGTGTAGCACTGGTGGTCCCCCCCCCCCCCCTCAGTCTCGGGTGTGTGCACAACACCCTTCGGCCCATGCGTTCGCCGTTCAGTCTGTGCTGTCGACAGTGCCAAAAATTTTGTCCGGTCAGTCGACTGGCACATGCATTCTCACGACTTACGACACTGACGACGAACAGTCTCTGGTAATGATTGTCACTACCGAGGTCTTTTCTTTTCCTTCTTTCTTCCTTCCTTCCTTTGTTTGTTTCTTTTTCTGTTGTTTTTTTTAATTCTTTAATTCCACCGTTAAAAAAATAAATAAATAAAAACATTATAAACGGACGAAAATGCACACACAAACATCCAAACACAACAAGGAGAAAAGTGCTATAGTGACTGAATTGTTGTATATACACTTTCTTTCTTTCTTTTTTCTTTTTTGTTGTTGTTGTTGTTTGTTTGTTTGTTTTGTTTTGTTTTGTTTTAACTACCGTACTGAGTGGGGAGTAGTTTCACGCTTTTATACGCTTTTGATATTACATTTTTTTGTTCTTTCTGTTTGAATTACACATAAAAATAACGTTTGCAATTTTAAGTGGAAGAATGTGAAATTTGAATACCGCTAATAGATTTTAAAAAGGGAATGAATGTGCCCACACACACATCACGTATGTTTATTTTACGTCATCCCGCCCTACCCGTAGATGTACGTTGCCTTTTTTTTTTTTTTATTGATTTCTGTCTAATGTGACAAGTCGTGAAGAATGCCTTGATGGAAAGGTTTGTTGTTGTAGATTTTTGTTGTGTTTGTTGGTTTTGTGTGTTTGTTTAAATGGTCTCTTGTGAGCTATTCGATCGCCACTGGTCATTTTACAAGCAAGCAACGAGACTGACCAGTCCACCTGAGAAGTTGAAGGTGGTCCTGAAAAGGACCTGATGATGTAAAGGAGGAAAGAGAGGGCTGCTGCCAAAGAGCGACTTAAGCACAAGACTGCCCCCACGGATACGGCGTGCCAGCTGGATGTCCTTGGGCATGATGGTGACACGCTTGGCGTGGATGGCACACAGTTGGGTGCCTCAAAGAGTCCGACCAGGTAGGCCTCGCTGGCCTCCTGCAGGGCCATGACGGCGGAGCTCGGAAACGCAGGTCGGTTTTTGAAGTACTGGGCGATCTCACGGACCAGACGCTGGAAGGGCAGTTTTACGGATCAGCAGTTTCCGTGCTCTTCTGGTAAACGGCGGATTACTCACGGAGAGCCACTGTGCCAGCCTGTATCTGTGGGCTTCTCTTCACACCTCCGGTAGCAGGAGCACTTTTTGGCAGCCTTGGTGGCCAGCTGCTTGCGCGGAGCCTTCCCTCCAGTGGACGTACGTGCAGTCTGTTTGGTACGAGAGCCATGGTCAGTCAGTCACTTGGCTGTCTTCTTTCAACGATCAAGCTCAGAGAGAGACAAATAAACCCCCTCCGCCCGCCCTCAGCCTACTTATAGGCCTACTAGTAGTCCCGTGCGCCCGTTGTACGTGTGTGTGCGCGCGCGGCACTCGACTTTCTACCAATCAACGTTCAGGGAGCGCCTTTGCTTCGACCAATCAAACACACGCAGGGCCCCGCGTCTCGCCCGGCGAAAAAGCAGCCCAAGCCAGCCCTCCACCGCAACCCCTTACTCCCCTCTCTCTCTCTCTCTCCCCCAGCCCCCATTGGAAAGCAAGCAAGAGAGAGGATGGGAGTGAGAGGGGTGGAGGGAATAATCATGTGAAGGAAGGAAGGAATGAAGGTAGGAACTAACAAAACAGCAGCAGTTTTGCGAGGAAATGTGTCGGTACTCTTTCTCTCTCTCTGTGTGTGTGTGTGTGTGGTGTGTGTGTGTGTGTGTGTGTGTGTGTGTGTGTGTGTGTGTGTTCTCCCCTCCCCCAAAATCGGAACAAATACTCAGCCTTGACATTGACGTTGTCCTTGGCATTAGGTGAGGTTGTTGATCTACGACCAATCATTTCTACGATGGTGCCAGACTTTCGAACGATTGGATAATAACACCAGTCGATCAGGGGGCCGCAGTCTCTTATATAAAAGGATTCTTTTCCGACCCTCAATATATATCTACCCATATGCCACTCTGCCACTCGGATTCACACGCGTTCACTCCCACCCTCCCTCCCTCCCTACCTCCCTCCCTCCCTCCTGGCGGCGGCTGCTGCTGCTGACGCTGCTGCTGCTGACGACGCCGCCGCCAATCTTGTGTCCAATCTCAGCCCACCCCACCACCGGTCCATCTGTTCTGCTCTGAATCTAGCCTGTTCCCTGATCTACACCTGCCTGCCGGCCTGCCTGCCTGCCGCCTGAATCAAGGCTCGCCTCCAGCTATTATTCTGCTCCCTGCGCCAGTCACACCATCACCACATCAGTCTGTCTGCCCGTGTGTCACGATCTAGCAGCCTACACGCTGTGTCTTTCTTTATAAGCTTAAGTGGAAGGTGGCCTCTGATACTTGTTCGGTAGTCTAGTTGTTAGCGTGTCCACCTGTCAAACGGGAGACCAGGGTTCGTTTCCCTGATCTGCATTTTTTTTTGTTGTTGTTGTTTTTTTTTTGCTTTTTTTTTGGGGGGTGTGTGTGTGTGTGTGTGTTATTCTTTTCTCTGACATCCACAATTTCTACTACCAAAAGGGGGAGAAAGTCCTATAGTGACTGATTTCTATATATATATTTTTTTGTTGTTGTTGTTGTGTTGTTTGTTTGTTTTTTTGTTTTGTTTTTATTCATTTATTACCTATTTATTTTTTTCATGCCATCACCACATCAGTCAGTCTGTCTGTGTTCAACTCAACAACGTAGCTTCTGCACGCACTCTCCCACCCTCCCCCATCTAGCAGCCTAGACGCTGTGTCTTTCTTTCTTTCTTTCACCACATTTTCAAACCACTTGGGCCAACACAGACTGCTGCAAAACACAACAACAACAACAACAACAACAACACCAACATCACCACCACCAACTCCAATAGAAAACCCGAAGAAACAACATCAACATGAAAATAACATGTCAAACTGTGTGCAAATGAACGCTGATCTTCAGACCAAATACCTAACATGACATGGCATGACATGACATGCCTTGTGACAATGCAAAATATAGATCTGTCGTAGGGCACGACTGCTCCACTGTCTTGTTTGCTGGGCTTTTTTTTTTCTTTTTGTCTCTCCTTATCTCTCTCTTTGCTTTTTCTTGGTGGATTGTGGGTCATCTTCTTCCCGTCACATCATCCTAGGCTATCGTTATTATCAACGAGACACCAAACGAAAGGGGAAGAGGGGGCCAACGACGACTCTTTGAGCAACGAGACACAAACCATCCCGCTCAGGAAAATGGGTGGCCCTGAAAAGGGCCTAGTTAGTTTGGGGGTCGATTTGGGAGACAAGCAGACGCGCGCAGGTTTACTTGCTGCTGGTGTACTTGGTCACCGCCTTGGTGCCCTCACTGACGGCGTGCTTGGCCAGCTCACCTGGCAGCAGCAAGCGCACAGCCGTTTGAATCTCGCGGCTGGTGATGGTAGAGCGCTTGTTGTAGTGGGCCAGTCTGGAAGCTTCGGCAGCGATTCTCTCAAAGATGTCGTTGACGAAGCTGTTCATGATAGACATGGCTTTGCTGCTGATACCAGTGTC
>JADBJO010031625.1:0-7500 GCA_016801955.1 Conus betulinus | reverse complement strand
ATCCCGGTAAAGGGGTTTTTTTTTTTTTTTTTTTTTTTTTTTCCTCTTTTCTTTTGTCTTACACACAAAATGCTCTTTCGCCGTGTGTGTGTGTGTGTGTGTGTGTGTGTGTGTGTGTGTGTTTTCTCTCTCTCTCTCTCTCATTAGATAGAGGAGAATTTTTTTGTTTTTTTTTTTATTTGGTACTTAAAAAAAAAAAAGAAGAAGTAAAAAAGAAAAAAAAAAAAAAGGTGTTTTTCATCTGTACAGCCAGACAAGAGAGAAAGTCAGCGAGGAGCGCCCAGGTTGGCCTTGCACTGAACAAGCAGGGTCGAGGCCACGGCTGCCGCCAGTGCTTCCCTCCATTGGACGGGCCACGGCTGCGTTTTGATTGGAGAAGCGCAGCGAGTGAAAAATTTTCGTATGGTCGGTAGCGCCTAATATAAGCGGCGGTCAAGGTCGGGAGGTGTTGGGCTCCGCACTCGCGGCAGTCTGTTCACACTCGCAGGGCGATGAAAGCGAGAGCGATGCACGCAGTGTGTGTGGGACGCTGCTGAAATGTAATCAAAACTGGAGAGGACTACGGAAACCCGTGCTTCAAAGGAGACTAGACAACAGAGCTACAGCACCACCATCAAAGGAGGAGGACTGTGCTGTAGAAGGGGACACCATCACCATAGACCTCGGAGGGAGCAGCAACACAAAACCAGAGGAGACCAAGGACCAGCACCACCAGAGGAGGCTGGGCCCAGAGGAGCTGCACCAAAGAGGGGCAGATAAGTACACAAACCACACTGGGAAATCTTTCCCACCCCTTCTTCTTCTCTCTCTCTCCTCTCCCTCTCCCTCTCTCTCTCTCTCTCTCTCTCTCTCTCCTCTCTTCCACTCTCTCTCTCCTTTTTTTTTTTTTTTTTTTTTTTTTTTTTTTTTTTTTAAATAAATTAAGCTGCGAGTGAAACTACCCTACGCGGAAAGCACAGATTTGGCTGTGTAACGAACGCGGTTCCGAAATTGTGGAAGAATTGCAACAAAAACAGGATCACTTTTCTCGGAGAAAGCAGGACTGCCCTGTACTGGGCTACTCTGCATAAAAATGGACGTGCTCCCGGACTCTTTAGAAAGCCTGGAAAGAAAAAGGACGCTCAGTGATGCATCCTCTAGCTCCCTAGTGACAATATTCTCTGACGACGAAGTAAAGTAAAGGCCGACAGTGGTCCTAAACGGACCAGAAGAGACTGTCCTACCCCAAATGAAGAGGACAATAACATGCAAGAGGGAGAATCGGCTCCCCATAAGGAAGACAATGACGCAAATGGGGAAGAATCGCCTTCCCATGATGAAGACAATGACATACATAGGGAAGAACCACCTCCCGATGTCCAAGATAGTCAGCCTGAAAACGGATGGCTATACCCTGGTAAAGAGAAAAAAGAGGAAAAATGCGCTTCCCCTCAAAAGGCAGTACACAATTCAGGGGCACCCCAAACTAAATCCAATCCACCACGAACGCCCTGTCGTGGTGGAGGATTTGAAAAAGGGGAAACCCCTCCGAAAATAAGTTTCCACATGTGGGAACACTTGAAAAAAAAACTGGTGGGACCTGTCGGCACCATCAGGAAAAGCAAACATGGAGACAAATGGGTTGTGGGCTGCATCAGCGACCTACAACAAAGAAAATTAAGTCAAATCAAAGAAATAGAGGGAATAGCAGTACACTGCTCCATCCCCACCCCTACAGTAGATGGAGTGGTGAAGGGAATCCCCCTCAATATCAGCAAAGAAGCTTTCCTACGAGCCATAGGAGGTGCAGTGGACGCACATGGCGAGGCCGTCCAGTGCAAAGTCCGGGCGGCCACGCGAATGAAGCGATATGACGGGACGGAACTGAATAAATTCCACGTCAAATTCGAACTGCGACAACTACCGGCCCTAATTATCTGGGGAAACAAGAGTACCCAGTAGTCCCCTTCCTTAGGAGACCCATCCAGTGCTATGCATGCCACAGATTTGGACATGTGCATAAGCACTGCACCGCGGAAAAAAACTTGCCCAAACCTGTGGGCAAAAAGGACACAATGGTGCGTCCTGCACAGCTGTTACACTCCGCTGCGTAAACTGCAAAGGAGAACACTCGGCCAAAAGTGTCAAATGTCCCTCGAAAGAACAGTGGCTAAGGGCCAACAGGATCCGGGCTCTGAAGCATACGTGCCGATGGCACATGCCCACCGGGCAGCAAAGCTCGAGATGGCCCGAGAGAGACTGACCCCCCAAAACATGAACAGCCTGTAATTTCTCTAAGACCAGGCTGGAGGAAAGAAGGGATCAGCTATGCTGCAGCCACCGCAAAGGGTTCCAACATAGCTGCAGCCATTGCAAAGGGTTCCAACACCCATAAAACCCTAGCAAAAGCAACCAACGTGAAGCTCAATGACAATCATGTACCACAAGCTGCCAAAGGACAGGCATCCTGCAACGAGAATGAAAATACCAACCCAAATGACACAGGAGAAATCCAAAGGTGCGACACTGAAAGAGTAAAGGTTCTGGAAGAAGAGAACCGAAAAACTCCGCCAGGAGAATGCCGGATTAGAAGGAGGACTGGAGGCACTGGAACAAAAGATGGAGACGAGGCCAGCAGGCGTCGCTGACCTGATGGAGCTGCTGGTAAAGGTAGTGGCCCTGTTCAGTGGAGACCAAGTGCAGGCTGTGCGGGGCCTTCTGACCACCCTGACATCGCCCAAACCATGGCAGTCCCTCCCAACAGTAAAAAAGACACGAGAGGCCTGAAGCAAAAAAACTGTCCATCCTGCAATGGAATTGCAGGTCCATCAGTGGGAAGGTCCCCTTCCTCACTGACTACCTGCGAAACCAACCCAGCGTGGACGTGCTGATGCTACAGTCTCTCAACGTCAAACGTAATGCCCTCCCATTCCTAGAGGGATTCTACTATCCCCCTGTTGCACGACAGGAAGGAGAGCGAATTATGGTTGCCACATATGTCAGCAAGAAACTGACATACACCGACCTCGATGTATCCACAGGCCCAAGTTAAAAGTCGACTCTCAACCTGTGCCATCAGCATCCCCACGAAGGGAAACAGAAAAAACCAACCTGGTCAAACGTCTACTACCCTGGTGGAAGCAGCACTGAGGAAGATGTAGCCTGGCTCTCAAAAGCCTAGACACAAACTCCTGCAGCTGGGTGTGGCTGGCGACTTCAATGTCAGCCACAGACTATGGGATGCTGGGGACAGACCCAGAATACTGGAGCCCATCTAGCAAACATAGTCACTGACTCGAACCCTGACACTATTAAAACGATGGCAGAATTACCCGAATTGGACATAAAAGGACAAAGGAGTTCCGCCATCGACCTTTCAATGACTTCTTCTCTGACCTCTACTTAGATGCAAAGTGGGACCTGGGGCCATGATCATCTGCAATCGGGACCACCTACCATTACACATTGCGCTTGGAAGTGTGGGACCCAATGCCAGCAGACATGGATATGAGCCCCAAAGTTTCAACTCGACAAGGGGCCAACTGGGAACTATTCGCAACCCGCCTAGACACTGAATGCGAAACGACAAACCCTGTAAGCCCAGATATTGACACATATTATGACAACATCAGAGGCATGATCCTTAGAGCAGCCGCGACATTGCTATTCCCCTGAAAGCACCAAAACCAGGAGGAAAGCACAAATTTCACATGCGACTGGTGGAATGAAGAGTGTGACAAGGGCCACACCGCGGGGCAAAAGACACGCCCCTACGTAAATTCCAAGCAGTCAACTCAGAAGAAAACAGAGAAGCCCTTGAAAAAGCAGCAACCCACCACTGCCAGGAAGTCACAGACAATGTCCGCCGAGAAACACTGGAACGCTTCTGCAGAGAAGAAATAAAAGAACCGACAGATAGCTCAAAAAACTATGGAGGAAAATCAGGAAATTTAGAAGACGCACGCGCCGACCTGAAAGACCCCTTCTAGTCAATGGCCAGCAAACCCAAAATGTCCAGGAAAAAGGCAGATGTTCTTGCTGAAACCTTCGCCAAAGTGAGTCAGAAAGATCACCTCCCAGTGGAGATGATCAATGCCAGACACCAGGCTGAAGCTAACTTCACAAAACCTGTTATGGAAGACAACTCAGCCCCCCTACAATGGAGACCTGACCATAGGCGAACTGAAGATGGCAATTAGTAGCCTAGGGTCAGCCAGCAAGGCTTCTGGCTCTGACCCTATATATCCTACCACATGATTTGCCGACTCACAGAATCCATGACTAAGGGTACTCCACATGTTATACCAAACAGTTGGGTATCTGGCACGATTCCAAAAGCCTGGAAGGAAGCCCTGGTGGTAGCCATCCCCAAAGATGGCAAACCACCAGAACTCCCCACAAGCTACCGGCCGATAGCTCTAACCTCCACACCTTGGTAAAGTGTATGAAAAACTGATCAAAACACAGACTTGAGTTCCACCTAGAAAAACATGGCTTGCTACCTGTATGCCAGGCTGGATTCCGCAAAGGTAGGAACTGCATGGAACCACGTCGTGCAACTCCTCGAAAATGTCAAGAAGAACACAGAAAGACAACGCTACCCAAAGGTAACAGTTGCCGCCCTCTCTTCGACATCAAGAAAGCCTTTGACACGGTGTGGCACGCAAAACCAACTAAACAAAATGCACCTACTGGGCATCACAGTCGCCGCCTATACAAAATTTGTGGAAGCATTCTTGCACTCCAGACAAATGGCAGTCAAGGGATAGGAGATCAGCCAAATCGGAAAACCCACACCCTTGACATGGGAGTACCACAAGGGAGTGTCATCGCTCCCCATCCTCTTCAACAACATCTCACTTCACGACATCACAGGGGAAATAGACCAAAACATCAAAACGTGAAGTGAAGGTATCACTCTTCGCTGACGATCTGGCGATATGGGTCGATCACATACCACGTCAACAAAAAAAACGTCTATGAGCAACCTCCAAATCGCAAATCGCTATAGACACTATCCACACGTATATATATGCGAAAAAAAACGGATTTGAACTCTCTGCAGAAAAAAAGACGGTCCTCATGGGTTTTTTGCCAGTATGAAACAAAGGAGAAAACAAAGGACCGAGAAGGGTACTCGATACAATTGGTGGGCACAAAATAAAACCAAGTAAAGAAGTCAAATTTCTGGGTGTTACTATCACCCAGGACTTGACCTGGGGTGCTCACATCACATCAAAAACTGGTGGTAAACAAGGCCATGCGTGCAGTTGGAACAATCAAAACCCTTTCAAGAGAGAGCTGGACAACTCCAAAAAGCCTTATACACCTGACAGGAGCTCTGGTCCGCCCCAGACTGACCTATGGACACGAAGTCTTTTTCACCCACCTCTGAAAGTCAGTGTGGGTAAAGCACAGCGCATCGAGCTAGCAGCTCCTCAAGCAAGCCATGGACCTCCCCCAAAGTGCTGTCAACGACTTGGTCTACCAAGAAGCAGGTTGGTTACCCCTAAGAGACGAATGCCGCCGCCGCGGGTGTGCCAACTTCGAATTCGCGCCTCGATGGTACCAAACACAGTCAAAGCAGTACTCAATGCGGACGCTACTCCCGGTGACATGGCAAAGGAGAGCGGCCATCTAGCCAGGGAAAAAAAACCCAGGTGTACCAAAAGAACCAGGCCACTAAATCGTAGCACTCGCAGACAGCCAACATCTGGGAAAAAAGAAAGCCAAGTAAGACCCAAACCAGGCAGTCCCCTCACACCTATGCCCTACCCGCCTTGGGAGATGGAGAGACCACAGATCTTAACATCCTACGGAAAAAGGTGCACAAAACAAAAACAGACCCACTGCGTCTTGCCAGCATAGCAAAAGACCCCAACTGTATGAACGCTTCAGCCACTACCTCATATCTACACAGACGGTTCTGTCCTAGAAAAATGGAGAGGCAGGATGCGCCTTGTGTGATCACCAAACCTGGGGATCTCAAAGCAATATCACCTAAAACAAGGGGGTAAGTATCTTCACTGCTGAATTGCATGCCCATCCTTATGGCATGCACAAACAGTGAATGACATGCCCCAGCCACCAAGAGCAGTCGCCATCCTATCTGATTCTAAGTCCTCATTGCAGGCACTAGCAGATGGAGGGAGGAAGGAAAAAACAGGAAAGAAATCCAAACTGAAAGTCTTTTTTCTTAGCCCATCAAATCATATGCAAGGGTACAGAACTGACACTCATGTGGCTTCCTTCCCACACAGGCATACGGGGCAATGAAATGGCCGACCAAGCAGCCAAGGCAGCTATAGAGAAAGGGCACACCCACCAACCTCGGACTATCAATGACCGAAGTCATAAAACCATGCTCGAGCAGCTGTTTACAGAGAACGAGAGAAAAAACACTCAAAGACCGATGTGAGACAAGGGGGATGGCTATACCCTCCCTATATGCAGAAAAGGGGAAAACTAGACCAGAAAACTCCCCAGAAAACACCTCCAACTAATGAGGAGGCTACGCACAGGGTGCCGCAGGGGTTTTCTCATGGGCACCAAATGTGCATGTGGCAGTATTGTATCACTCCAACATGCCTTCAGTGGGTGCCCAACCCTAGCGGCTACCCTGGCGCCACTATGGGTGTTCAGGGCCACCCATGACCTAAGAGTTCAGGACTTCCTCCAGCCACATCCCACCCTAGGGATGCAACCCATGAAGTTCCTGTGTGACTCCCTCCTATCCTCCGGTACAGACAGTTGGTTTTAAACCACTGTGAAGGAAAGAGGTGTGGAACGGTAAAGAGTGTCAAAAGAGGGCCAAAATTGGATCATGTGGATCCATATGAAATGGTCCTGGAAGGGAACTGAGGAAAGGGAGGGGAGGAATAACTGCCGTAAGGAGCAGACGACCAGTGACAGCAGACCACCACGGAGGACAGCAGCGCCAAGTCTACACAGACTAAAGTCTGAAGAAACCTTGTCCTAAGGGCCTCAGGCCGATAGGACGTAAATCTCACCCTTAACTCAACTAACTCAACTCGGGGCGTTTCATAGTTCAGTCTTCAGTTGACGAGTGAACAGCGAGCAGCATGTCTGGACGAGGCAAAGGCGGTAAAGGTTTGGGGAAGGGCGGCGCCAAGCGTCATCGCAAAGTGTTGCGCGACAACATCCAGGGTATCACTAAGCCAGCTATCCGTCGTCTGGCACGTCGTGGTGGTGTCAAACGTATTTCAGGCCTCATCTATGAGGAGACCCGTGGTGTGCTCAAGGTGTTCCTGGAGAACGTTATCCGTGATGCCGTCACTTACACCGAGCACGCCAAGAGAAAGACTGTCACGGCTATGGACGTCGTCTACGCCTTGAAACGCCAGGGCCGCACACTGTACGGTTTTGGAGGTTAGACACCGCCGTCGGCAGCCCTTCTACCAGTCTCTTCACCGAAAGAAAACGACCACAAACAAAAAAGCCCTTTTCAGGGCTACCATTACTTCCCAAGTGTGCTGGGCATTTTCGTTGCAGAGTTGGCTG